>CAJPEX010000310.1:0-59029 GCA_905338405.1 Notodromas monacha
CTGCACAATTCAATTCCTTTGTCTGGGATCCAATGGACCCATGACAGTGAACACAAAATTCAATATTGAGTATATCTGGTCAGTGCTGAACAAAGATCCTACATATAAAAATTTGTAAACGAATTCTTTGTGAGGAAAAAATACTTGCAAAACACACTTTATTTGGATGGAATAAAAATTCCAGGCAACACATTTTATAGATCTCGCCCTTGTGGGTTTGAAATTTAGGATTTTTTTAATCAAAACAAAAGTAGTAATAAAGACTTCAGGAAACCGTTTTCCCACATTCCAAGCCTCAAAAACATGCAAATTTCAGAAAGTTGTGGACTGGGAATTTCATGGCTAATTTCAATTTAGTACATTTTACTCTCTCCCAATGAAAATTTTATTCTAATGAAGCTGGAATGCACCGTTTTTGAATTTTTATGAGGAATATACTGTGTCAGCATTATATTTGATATTCTAGAAATAGGTGCATGATGTTTAGGGACTCACTGTCAATAGTTTCTCATCTTCATAATTAAAAAAAAAGAAATCAGGCCACAAGATTATAAGCAAAACCTACTGATGAGGCACGTATACACATTATATCCAGTTAAAATTAAATCCAAGAGTAATCTGCAATTTTTTTGATTTTCATAAAAAAATGTGCGAGGAAGCTATTTTTCAGGGCAAATATAAAGATTTCAATTTGGAAGGCATGTTACTTTCGATTTTTTCATTTCACTGTTTTTCAATGTAAAATGTTTCCTTTATTGATGAATTCGTCAATTAAGTTCTGCTATAAAATTTCATATTAGCTGTTTGCTTCCACGAAATAATATAATAATTTATACATTGTATAAAATTTGATTTGACATCAAATATTTATCTACCTTATTGTTCATTTATGCAAAAATGTAAGTGACCTAGCTTGAAAATATTTCAAGAAGGATTTCTCTCAGGTGCTGAAAATTTCAAACCCTGAAGTAAATCTAATCATATTCGTCCAGTATTGTTTTGAGCGATTTTTGCATATTTCTCGAAAGGGAACCTAATTTCAATTTCATTTCTCGTGTTCGAGATTTCATTGAAAAATGTGGCTTATTGGTTTCATATCCAAGTTTGCAAAGATGTTCACTGACATTATGCTTATGAGGTCTTCATATTATCCCATTAATAACAAGTTTTTACTCAATCATCCCCATAAAATTCAAGCCATATCGTGATATAAGAGAGAAAAGAAACATCATGAGCATTTACAAATTTTCCTTTTTTCACTTTGTGTCTTTTGCTTTGAAAAAAAAATCAATATGCTTGCGCTGTCACACTGGAAATGTTCACGCGTGCTGTGTCAATTTGGTAATTTTCAATAAAATATTTAGTGTCCGTTTTTCGAGAAAATGCATTTTATATACATGGCAAAGAATAGATTCAAAATTTGGTAAGACTGTGTATCAATTTGGTCTTGCATATCGTGTTCTCTCCGTTCAAATATAAACGATCGTAGATTTTCTGCTCATCTGACGAAGTATCTTAAATCAGTGTATTTTTCTGAAAAAAATAAGTACATTCTTCGGATGGATCTTTTGTCAGTTTCCATATTCAAGACACACGGGCATTTCATTGTTTGACCTTGAAAAGTGCGCTCGGAATAAATTACTTTTGCTTCGTCCGTCACTTCATTTAAATATATTCAGCACCGAGTGTTATTGCGAATCCTTTGTTCGCAGTCTACTGAGATACGTATATATTTTTTTCATTTCCCGCGCATTTGAAATTTTAAAAAAAAGTAGAAAAAAAGAATGTTGCAGGAATCAGTGTAAAGTATATTCCATTGTTTTCATTTCCAAGTGTGCGGAGAAAAGATGTCTGTCATAATATTCACAAGGTCACTATACATTGCATCAATAATTCCTTGCTTAATTACTGCTCTGGCTCGTTGTTGCATCATTTGCAACGTGGGAAGAACAGAAGCAACACGCGAAGTGGCTTCTCGGTTTCTTTTATTTTTAATTATAAATATAATCTTGGGTCTTTTTTTTCTAAAGTTCTCCTTTTCCGTGGGATTTTCAGAAACACTTTCATATACATTATTTACTCCGGCATTTGGACTCTTCGGTGTACGGCGATCATGTCTACAACAGTATTTCCTTTATAACGAATTTTTCCCCAGTCCCGTGAAGGGTTCTTTCTCATTTTTGTAGGGGTTCTCTACTTCTCTAAAATAAAATTCTCTGTACAATGCATTTTTTCCTGGTCCCTTGCATTTTTTAGGGGGGATGAGAGAGAGAAAAAGAGAATTTTTTTGCTATATTTTTTAGGTATCAAATTTTTTTCTTTGGGACTTGCACATTTTTGAATGGAGTATAGAATCTTGTTAAAACATGATTTCAGTATAGCTAATCATGATTTTGATTGAATTCCCTCCAGTATTGCCACAATGCTATTTGACTCTCATGCATTATTTTGTAATTACTGTATCCAGTATAACAAAGGTTTTCTTCAGGTCCCAAAAGCTTTGTTATTGCAACAATAATAATGGTTGTGGAAATCTTGAGTGAACCTTGTGAACGCTGAAAAGCGGCAGATAAAGTGTTTTGTTCATTCATTCATTCATTGCAACAAAATTTTACAATTGAACTTCTCCATGCCAAATTATTTGGGACTTCTGAAAATGAAATTGATTTATTGAGTTTGTGAGTAATTCCTTGTGCTATTGAGATGATACTTTTGCACATCTTTTTTTGGAGAGTTTCCTGGAAGAGTTGTGAGATTTAGCCCCGTTTTTTAGATAACAGTGTTATTGGAAATTGGGAAAAACAGATGTTAGAACCAAGAAGTTACGAATTAAGGTGGCTTAAAATATGCTGGTATCAAGGTTTTTTTAAAGATAACAATAGAAATCTCACATTCTCTGATACTGTATATTCAATATTGATTGAAACCTTCAATTTTGTTAAAGATTTATTTGAAAATTCTTCTTCATGTCATTGAATATTGTTTCTGAAAAACAGCAAAACATTTGATTCATTGTCTTCGTTGGAAATATCAATGAAAAAATGTCGATACACAAAAAAAAAAGACTTGTTAAGGTGGCTTAAAATGTGCTGGTATCAAGGTTTTTTTTTAAGATAACAATAGAAATCTCACATTCTGTACTGTATATTACTGTATATTCTAATACTGTATTGAGTGAAACCTTCAGTTTTGTATATGATTTATTTAAAAATGTTCTTCGTGTCATTGAATCTTGTTTCTGAAAAACAGCAAAACATTTGATTCATTGTCTTCGTTGGAAATATCAATGAAACAATTTCGATATTCAAAAAAAAAAAGACTTGTTCCTTTCATTTTCTCTCCAGTGAATTCCGGTGAGGTCGTTACCAAATTTTGACTCTTCACAGCTGTACAAAGGATAGCAATTTTTTTTGAATTTTTATTTGACAAGTCGTTGATGCTTTGCTTGAATGCCATGCCTTGTTGCGATGCTTCTCGTCGACACCTTTTTTTTTTCTTCTTCCCAAAAGCTGAACCATTAATTATTCCCTTCAGGGACCCGATTCGGTCGGTTTCTTGCCGATCAATTCGAAGAATTCAGGGTCAGCACAGGGCTTTGTTGCGCATCTGATATATGACTCCAACTATATGGAAGAATAAATGGATTTTTGTGATAGATTGACTGATTTTTGAATTTATTTGTTTTCGAGACTCACGTCATCGATTGTCTTCCCTCGACACGTGAGAGAAAGAAGTTCCAAGGACTGACGGAGTTTCGGGTTCAGAAGCTCGGACCCTGCGATTTCTTGGCGAATGACGACCTTGTCCAAGTCCCCAGTTGTTGGGTTGAGCTGTGGTTTTGTTGAATAAAATATTCATCATCATCATCATCACCATCATGCCAACTTTTCAGCAATGTTTTGAACTTCCTCTTATGTTCGGAAAAAAGCTTCAATTTCGATGAATCGAAAGTTTTTGAAGCGCGAGAGAACAAATTTTCCGAATTCCCATTTTTCATTTGAAGGTTGGAAATTATTTGTTAGTAAGAGTATGGCATTATATACACAAACCTCTTTAATACGGGTAAAAATATTCCTTATTTTGCATGCTATAGCCACGCATTATTAGTATTTAAATTAAAATTTGTATTTGAAAATTAAGCGTCATTATTTTAACCCTCAAGCATATGATTCGGTGCATCTGAACCCAAGAAAGCGTTTTTCCCATCAGCGTACTGCTGTACAGTATTCAAAAATTTCCGAGTTTGCTGCAAGTATCGGATTGTTCTCGCATGAAAATATTTTTTCTGATTAGAATGCAAATAATTTCGAAATTATTCAAGTGCATAATCAAGACTCAACGAAATCGTATGGAAAAAATATTTCATAACAGCAGAATTCCAGTAGCAAGAAAAAGCGCTTCAATAATGTACATATTTCCGAAATTCCTAATCGATCGCTTCCAAGTAAAGCAACTGATTTCGAAAAGCACGATTTTTCAGTAAAATTTGAAACCAGAGCAATTGAGGAAAAAACTGTAAAAATACACGTCGTAATGGACATTGCACAAATTTATTTAATTTTTTTTTAGCAAACTTGAAGCCTTTTTATTGCGTGCTCAAGTGGCAGTAAAAAAATAAATATTTTATCACAAATTCCAGAAGTGATTGAGAATTATTTACTCTCATAATTTCCCAAAACGAAAAACGTTACTATTGATCCTTTCGAGGTTTAAAAATATAGTTAAAAAAATATATATATACAATGACCAATTCCATTGAAATGTGTTATATAAATTGACGTAAAATTGCGTAAATTCTCTGCAAAGAGAATATGAATCACCTTTCAAAGGAAAAATACCAAGTGTCACGTAAGATTACATACAAAGGCGTTTTCTTGATGTTGGAACATGTTAGTGTTTTATTTAGATTTCGAACAATTTTCACTGAAGTATGAATTGTCTGTAAATAAAACCAAAAAAAATTACCCATTTCATCTGGATGCCGAAACAGCGAGCGTAGTCGTCTTTCACAGTCTTTTCAAGAGTGTCAAAAAACGTTGACAATTTCTTTTGGAAGAAGTAAAATTCCCGAAGTTGGTTGAGGCACTTGTAGTCGACTCCTTCGGTTTCCACTTGTTTCCGGGTCCACTGAGCCAAACCTCGGGGCAACGGCTTCCGAACTTCAACTTTCGTAATCAATATATATAAGCAGCATCAAGAGATGAAAATTCATGAAACGTTCGTGCTTTTTGTTGTTGTTGTTGTTGAGAAAGTAAGAAACAAAAAAAAAGCCTCAATAATTGATTATATTTACCTTGAACTTCAGTTTCAAAGTCCGGGATCGAGATTCCGATTTGAGCTTCGCAAAATTTCTGAGCGGCTTTGTGTCGCGCCTCCCGCTCGTCCGTTTTCACGCTCAGCGCGCATTGACACATGTCCGCGTTCTGAATTCAATACATTTTTTTTCGTCATAAGTACAATAATGAAATTTGAAACACATGGATTCTCTTCTTCTTCTCGAGATGAGATGCTTCAACTCACGATTCGTTTGGGGATTTTCTTGATGTCCAGGAGTTGCTGGGCATGAGCCGAGACAAGAAGCACCGCGACAACAATGGTCAAGGTGAGCAGTGGAAAGCGCAGCGCGATCGCCATATTCGGATATTCCGGATAAAGATCACGAGGAACCACAAACAACTTGAACAATTCAGTTTCATGCAAAGAAAATTTCGTCAATGACAACATTTTAAAAATGCACCATAATTTCGACATCAAATAAAAAAATATTTACTGTATATTTTTGCCAGTGTAAAAGAAAATTTTAAAAGTAAGTGGATTGGTGTAGAGCTTCCTTTTTTAAAACTCAAATTTTGAACATTTTTGAGAGACGTTTAGATAAGGCCTAATGAAAAAAATCAAACAAACGAAGATTATTTGCACCATTCGAATATTCCAGATAAAGATCACGAGGAACCACAAACAACTTGAACAATTCAGTTTCATCTTTCATGCAAAGAAAATTTCGTCAATGACATCATTTTAAAAATGCACCATAATTTCGACATCAATTGAAAAATATTTCTGTATATTTTTGCCAGTGTAAAAGAAAATTTTAAAAGTAGGTAGATTGGTGTAGAGCTTCCTTTATTTTAAACTCAAATGTTGAACATTTTTGAGAGACGTTTAGATAAGGCCTAATGAAAAAATCACACAAATGAAGATTATTTTCACAGATGAGCAAAATTGAGACAACTTTTTCATAACTAATAATAAAGGGAACAATTTACATTAAGTTATAATATATATGTAGTATTTCTTTCACTACCATACTTTTTTTTTTAGTTTGGATCCTCCAAAGAAGTATTCAGTGTGTTTTTATTGATAGCAGAGAAATAAATACATACAGTATCTATAGAAGAAAACCGTTGTTCATCAGATGACCAGAATTTTTTTCCATTATTGTAGTTCCAACTTTCTATTCATCCCTTTAGAGATAATTAAAACCTTCACACTCAGCATCACCAGCAAAAAGAAGTCTCAAATTTAAAAAAATCAAAACTCAGCCAATTTCTACAAGACAATTGTTTCGATTTTTTAAATGCTGTTTAATTTTATTACAGTGGACTGCCTGTACTTGTAGGTGCTAAATTTTTCTTGCACTTAAGATGAGTTCAATTAGTTCATTCTTCTCTCTACACTTCTATCATCAGGGTGAGGAAAATTGAAGTGTTACTCTGCATAGAATTAAAGAAAATATTTGGAGCTTTCTATACTAAAAAAAATACAAGACATGGAAAATTCCTGGTGCAAGGAAATTCTTTTTTTTTTTCTAGATGGACAAACAATTTTTCTCGCAAGTTTTTAATTGTTGATATATGCCACAGTTAAATCAGGCCTTAATCTGCAACCTTTTCCCTTGCCTTGTCACGGATTTCAAAAAGTTTAAAGATATAATTTTCTTAAATTGATGAAATTTCTTTCATCAAGTGGAACGCATTTTTGGCTGAAGTCACTCCTTTTTTCAAATATTTCAACAGTTTTCTTGAGTCGCTTGTCAAATCATAATTCGTCACTTGTCAAATCATAATTCGTCATTCGTTAAACACAATAACCCGCGCTGTGCATCGGAAAGAAAATTATGAAATATACATTTCAAGAGAAATTTATCTGCCCAACCAAATCTTCTAGACCATCAGGAAAGTATATATGACCACTGACAACAATTTCAAACTAACTCCTGTGTTTTTCGCACCTTATTATAGCGGTATAAATAAACAAAGACACAATTTCATCGTTGTGGTCTGAAAAAAAAAAAGATGTTGCTTGCTATAAATATCAAAATAATTCTCACTGTGATTTCACATGCTGGTATCGACGGCGCGGATTACACTGCTGAAAGGCGAATGAATCGCATTATGGGAAATGCGTGTTATATATATACCCTATGTAAAAACACTATCATCCTTTGGGGCTTATTATATACTGAATGCAGGACACTCGAATCATTTCTGAGTATAATACAAGCCAAAGGGGAAAACGAGGGTTTTCCCCCGGGATTCTGACAAGGTAATGCGTAGCATAACTGCCCATGACGCAGTTCACTGACAGACTGACTGGGATCCCTGGAAACCTTGCTTGGCTTCACACGCACAGCCCCATGCAAGACAGGAGCGCCAGTTTGTCTCAGTGGGCTTTTCTGTCCACAGCTGATGGGTGACTTCAGAAATTTGAATCATTTGATATTTCCCAACCCATTGTTTTTCACCAACAGCAAAAGCCAGCTTTGATACTGTTGGCTTTGTCCTTTGAAAATATATTTAAAAAAAACTGATCTACACGATTGGTATAGTACAGTAGAATCTTGTTACAACAAAATCCCAGAGACTGAAAAAAAATCGTTGTAGTGAAAAATTCGTTATATCAAGAGTGATGGATTTATTCAAAGAAAAACATTCCATCATCTGTTAAAAAAAACGTATTGCCTGAAGAACTGTAGTCAATTTTTCCGCTATGTCACGAATAAATATTTTATTACAAATATACTGTATATGAAATGTTTAGATTTGACAATGAATTAAAAAATTAAAATTAAAACTCAACAAAGAAAAGCATTGGAAAAAGTACAGATTCTGTTGGCTATAGCTTGACACTGTGCTTGTATATAGGCTCCTGAAACATTGGATGTTAGATTAATAAGGATACATCATTTTTGCAGCTAATGCTAGCCCATTTTTAGCTCAATGTATTTTCAAATGTGCAATTCTGCTGCTGACACATTTCCTGATCACCAGATCTATAGGGATGATGAGCCCCAGGAAATTGGGACCCTATGAAAATTGCTGGGGACCAGAAATTTAGAAATCAGGAAAAAAATCTGAAAATTCAAAATTGAAATGAAAATTTTGAAAATTAATGAAAAAAATCATTATAACTGTGGAGTCGGTATAGAAAAGTTATTCATTGAAACATGATCAATTTAAGCCGAAACTTATTAAGTATACAGGACTTGGAAAAAATCCATTTTAAGCAAAATTTTGTCATAAACAGATTTGTTCTAACAACATTCTATTGTACTGTACTACTGTAGATATTCATTATTCTCTCAGTTGAACTCAGACAGACCGACAATTAAATATTTCCTCCTACTTCATGCTTTTTTTTCAATTATTATATAGGGAAACCAGCATTTTGCATTGGGGGGGGGGGGGTGGGTTAGAGTATCACAGCAGGAACATAAAATTTTTAATTTTCTGGATATATCAAATCTTATTGTGATAAATGACATCACAGGATGCTGAACATCAAGGCAAAGGGTATATATGTACCAATATGCACTCACTTCCTCTTGAAAAGCATCAAGTACATTTTTATTACACTTCATCTATATTTCCTGGGTTCCCAGAATAAAACCACAGATAACAGAAGGGAAAAGATTCTCCATGAGGTCTGAATGTAAACTGCTAAATAATGGGTAACAATTTTGCTTAAATACAATTTTTTAAATGCGCCTTCTCAACTTGAGTTGTTATTGCCACACGGGCGCACACAAACACTGTTTCATAATATAATCAATGTATGAAGAGAGTTTGAAAAGCCCTCTTTACAAGATTTTCTCAGGGTTCCAAGCAGGGTTTCAACCCGACGCAGTTTTCCAAGAGACTGGAAGGTACCCTGGAAACTTCTTTCACTTCACACAAAGACAGCCAGATATGGGCGCGCCAGTCTGCCTCAATGTTTCACACATACTGAGTAACTTCACTTCACAAGATTAGGCGGGAAATGAAAGCAATGGTGTTGAGAAGAAAATGTCCTCCAACCAACCTAATTGTTATGCACAATCCAGACACATGAAGCTTGATTTGCCACTTGTCAGCATTCAGAAAGTTTGAACAATGCCCCCCCCCCCCCCACAAACATAGCCATTCAGAAACATTCCAGCATATCATAAATACAAATATTCACTATATACATGGGTATAAAAAAAACATTACAGTGCATGCAAATCCATGAATGATACAAATGTATGAGTTTCCATCTTTATTTTCATGACAATTGGGGTCATGGGCACCTGGGATTTACAGGTGGACTCTCTAGCACAATCTTCTCTAAAATACATTTCATGATATAACATTTTTTCTGACCCCCATTCTGCATAGGGGTTTCTCCCCAGGTTAAAAGCATTCTCATACAAAATTCCCCTGCAACAAACTTTTTCTGGACCCTTGAATTTTGTTGTCTATATAGAAAGAGTCCATCTGTGCACTGAGCACAAATTAAATCACAAGGTGTTCAGCCTGTTCCCAGGTAACATTTAATTCATTAAACCAATTGACCAATCTTCAGAGAGAAAGCATACAAAAGCTAACTTATTTTCCTGGTCCCTCTAAGATTTTGGAATTTAATTAAATTTTGAAAAACCTATTTGGTCCTGAGCTCCTGACATGAATTACAGTACCTACTCAAATTCATATGGAAAATTTTAAAAATAAATGCACTGTACTGTACAGTATATAGCTTTAGCTCCAACCTTCATCAATTTCTGGGCTGGAACACAAAGTCATGCAAAAACTATATTATTGTTTTCTGTACTGAATTTTTATCAACCTCAACTCAAACTCCATGATTAAAGTTAGGGGGGTTGTTTCGACCTAAAACTGGCCATACATTTACAAGACATTCAACAAATTGAAAATTTGATTGTTATGGTTCAAAATGCGCAAAAATAATATTTTCCAATCGCAGTTTTCGAATTAATCTCAATTGTACATTGTTGGTTATTTCAGAAACGAGTTTTTATACAGGTAATCCTGTACAATTACAATAGTTGATGAACTGTCAAGTTCATTTGATTTATCTCCTGGCTCAGCAGTAGATCACTCCTTCAAGCATGATTAATATTCATGGATCCATACATAAATTACATCAAATGTCAGCAGTAAATTACGTGCAGTACTTATACAGTATTAAACTCAAGCTGATATCTTTATATACAGTAATATGTAGTATAGTGTTGTGAACCTGTGATACAGTTTTCCGGCATTTGACAAGGTTTGAATTTGCATTTGAAGAACACTGCATATAACCATTATCAATGCTGGTTTTGTGGTTTCAGGATATTAAGTAGGAAATGCTGTGCATTAAGGAAACCAAATCTGATTAAATTCTATTACTTTTCTAGTTGAGCTGATGATGAAGTCAGAAGGAGAATGTAAATTTTTTTCTTGATTCGTACCCGCTCACCCACATTTTATTTAAAAACATTGTTTTCCTTGTAATGACGTATAGAAAAACAAATTTTGCTGGTACTGTATTTTAATTAGGCATATATAAAAGTTGCAGCATCAACTTTTCCATTCAGATCAGATACTCCTGGGTATTTCAACTACTAGTCGCTGATTGGAGAGAGATTTCCATAGTGACAATACCCTCATTAACCAGTTCCATGCCCAATTATAAATTCTTGCGGGTATTTAAACACACCCATATTGCCTTTCATTTGTCTTAATGACTTCTTATCTGATAAAAGAGTTCTACTTGAATGTAATCACTGTTGCTGCCAAGTTTCAGGTCACCGAAATGTATTTTTCATGAATTAGTGAGTTGGATGCTTTTTGGTACGATTCCATCAGGCCCATGCCTGAAATAAGAGCAGAAAATAGGAATACAAACATTTTTAAAGCTGCAGAATTTCCATTTTTCCGAATGGAAAAATCGACTCAATAATGTGAATATTTTCATTATTTTTTTTATAGCATGGTGATTATGGTCATTTCTGAAATATAAATGGGAATCAATGTTGCAAACCATGCTTGAAAGCAATATTTCGAAAGCCATTCAGCGTATGTGAAGGAAAAAACAAGATTTCTATAACTCAGGCTGAATTGAATTTCCTGTAAAAACAATGCATGGACCAACTCCAATTTTTGCAAATGTAAAATACTGCGCACTTATGTCTTGCAAAATATTTGTAGCTCAATTTTTTGAGTACAAATTTGAAGAAAGCATATTCCTGCATGAGAAATTATGCATCAGGGTTTTGAGTAATTTTTTTCACTTCAATACTCACAACAATTCAAGTTTTCACTTCACACTATAAAAATAGAAATTTTATTTCATTTTGCCACCCTTTTGTTTTACACTTTTATATATGAAATTTAATTTGGCATCCATCCAAATATAGATGCAAGGAAATTGAATTCGACGTCTGCGACATTAAACAACCTATTCAACTTCCTGAACTTTGGACAGATGGAAAAAACTGCATTAACTTCTGGAAAAAAGCTGTATCAACTTCTGGAAAATGGAAAAAAGGTCTCATTATCTAAAATATTTAAGCCAACTGTCTCAATAACTTATTTTTTTTTTTTTTCAGAGACGCATGAGACACATGCAAGCTAGCCCAGGTTTGTCTTGAAATCCAGTCCTGAACATGTTTATAGTCTCTTCTTTCTGAACTCACTCAGTCCTCCGTGATGGGGAGTGCTGTAATTCTGCAGGGGGGAAGTGCTCCCACAGGATGAAGGTGCTCTTGGAAGATTGACAGGCTAGACAGCCCAGCGTCTTGTTGTCTGTGTGGATGATGGATATCTTGAGGAACGAGAAAAAATTGTGAGATGCGCATTCGTCACTTTCCTCCATGTTTCTTTTATTGTCCACTCAAGAGATGGGAATCAGTTCACAACCTTGGTTGTATAGTAGGTTCCCATGTATAGAGGTTGCGACAGCTGATGTTGGATTACGGATACAAAAATATCTATTGTTCTGGCAGAGTGGAGGTCAATTCGGAAGACTGTTGCTGATGTCTGAATTTTTATTTTATTTACGAATATATGCTTACACATAGCAAATATATATATTTTAAACGAAAACAATATCTCTATAGGGGGTTGTTCTTATTCCATATCGAACCTAAATCATGTTCCCCAGCGTCTATAGCGGCAAATACATTTGGGTGATGGAACCCTTTAGAGTTTGCATCAACTAGTGAAGGGGCCTGGATTTTCTTACTATTGTTTACACAAAAAGTTTTGACTGTCATACTGCATACAAGTATGTATATACAGTAGTGGACTCCGCAACTTGGCTGCACAAGTGGTACCTTGAAATTTTACCCTAATTCATTGCCAAACTAGGGTCAAATTACAAATTGGTCAAATTGCACAACACTCCATCTAATTCCAAATATAGGTACAAACATTCAAAAAAATGGAAAAAGCAGGTCAAATTGCAAGGCAACCTCCCTGCAAATTTGACCATTGAGTTGCAAGACCACTTAATTGCAGTATGTATATAATGGACTCCACAACTTGGCTGAACAAGTGGTACCTTCAAATTTTACCCTAATTAATTGCCAAACTAGGGTCAAATTACAAATTGGTCAAATTGCACAACACTCCATCTAATTCCAAATATAGGTACAAAAATTTAAAAAAAAAATGGAAAAAGCAGGTCAAATTGTGGGGCCAGGGTCGAATTGCAAGGCAACCTCCCTGCAAATTTGACCATTGAATTGCAGGACAGTCAAATTGTGGGAGGTCAGATTGCAAGGTACCACCTGTATATGTACAGTATCAAATGTTTCCCAAAAATATCCTTGAAAGTTCTTTTATACCAGGGCATTGTTGTAGATGTAATAATATCCATTTGTGAAAGTGCCTTGTCTTTACAGCTAAAAAGGCTTATTCAGAGTTTATCCTGTATATATAATCAAGGCACCATGTTACTGTGACACAGTTTTGAGCTTGTCAGAGTTTCTATAAACAATTGATAGTTCAGCTGCCTTAATTTATTTTTGTGTGGATACAAAACACATTGATCATGCTTTACAAGATCTTATCGATTCCAGGACACTACCTGACAGTCCCCCACTCTCACTTACTATTAGTTTTTTTATTCACACCACCAATTAAAAAACCTTATCTGAAGACCCCCAAGTCCACTGCAGCAGTCCTTGAAAGTTCATCATCATTTTCTGTCCACTCCAACTTGCCATGCGAAGTGAATCACAGATGCAATAGGTCCCTGAGGCTGGAAAGAATATTTCACAGAATTACATGAGAATAAACCTGTCAAAGAAGCATTTTTGAAAAAGTTTTCAAAAAATTGTATGTGAACAATTTCAGCCTTCCTGCTGCAGGGAGAATTTTCTTGGTGTTAGGGTGGTCTTCGTTAATTAAAAAAAAGTCTGAATATCAAAATGTTCATTCAGCTTGAATTGCAAAAATGTTCTGTCTTTTTGTGGCCAATACTTGAAACTGACCCGGAATGCCTTCTTCGCAGTAAACATATTAATTATGAGACTTGGGAACAGCATAAACAAACAAATTAACTCTTGCTACAACAATCTTGTTGATACAACAATTGGCAATGCATAGCAAATTTTGTTTTGGTTCAATAGGGCTCTCTTCTAAAGTAGAGGCTCTCTACAAGAAAATTCTCTCTACAAAAATATTTTTACTGCTGGCGTCTTGAATTTAAATCTTTTCACCTCCAAAATTTGGCGTATTTTTACATTATTATACTGTCATTAAACTGCCTTAGTTCGTTTGTTTTCAAAAGAGGCGAAATATTTAATGCAGGAATACGATCTATTCTATTATTTAATTGTAATTAATTCTCTATCAGTGTCCAATTAAAAAAAACTTGAGGGTTCATTTGGCCATAGAGCAAACTAAGTTATATGTTATCGAAAATTTCCGCAGCTCATGCTTTGTGTATAACTTTTTGATTGAGGTTTCTTTATCAGAGGTCTTGAATTGTAAAATTAATCAGTTCTGGCCTCCGCAACAAGAGGCTAACGCTTTGAAATGATAAAGGATAAATTCCCAGCACTTCAATTCCAGTTTTAGACAAATTTAGCTTTATTGGACAGCTTCATTATGATGGTATACTCACTTTTTCCTTCCACCAAATGTTGTTCACAAAATATATTCCATCATGGGAATCTTTTTTATTTATTTCAAGCTGTACTCATTCTCAATATGTCCCATCATATGTTATACAATGTTAATCATTGGTCTACAGTACAGCTTTTTCCTCCATATATTGAAGTTGGAATCTTCAACTGGAATCACTCTCTAATTTCCACAGCTCATGCATGATAATGACCTCCATCAGTACTTTCCAGCACGTGGCCAGCAGGAGATTTCAAAACGCACTCAAGAAATACTCTCTATTGTGCTTGAATAGAATCCCATGTGATGCCCACTGCACTCTCAGCAAAGGATGAGTAAACAGTAGATAGATGAATCAATGTCAGCAGCATCATACGTCCATCATCCATACAGAAAAAGAAGGACCCTATACTGCATGTGCATGAGTACAAGGGTTGGTTCATAAGTTTTGAACAGTTTTTAAATATATCCAACGGAGTTTCAACAATTCCAAATTTTTGATTTTCCTTGAATAGTCCCATCATTTGACAACACTTCAGTATAATCAGGAGTCACAGGGTGCAATGCTTTGTTTTGCAAGACTTTTTTTTGACAAAAACTTAGCAGAAAATTGTTTTGGATAAAAGAATTTTGGATGACAAAAACAGAAAATTTGGTGACTTCTGGCTGTTCCTGATGGTGAAGAATGATCTGAAATGGATTGATTTCAATCCATTGAGGACAGTGACAGCCTCGTTTCCATTGTCAATGAGCAGCTTATTGATCAACTATAATGTCACGTGTCCTTAGATCTTGACAAAGAATTTGAATTGTGAAATAAAGGTAATGCACAATAGGCCGTTTGCAGCTGAGACAAAAGTCTCCATGATCAGGTTTATATTTGCACAAGTTTTTAAACAAGAAAAAATTTCACTTTCAGATTTTGAGAGAACAAAGTTTTTACTGCAAAGTCTTGGGACAAAGTGTATAGTGTCTTTGGTGCTGTTTGATTTTGAGGTCAGGAACAAGAATCAGGTTTTTTTACAAGCAGGTTCTTTCATGGTCAGTTGGTTTTTGGATGGTGCTGTGTTGTTCGATTTTAGTGTTTGTAGTGTTGCGAAATTTTGTGAGCACCCCCTAAAAATTTGAACCAAGCATAGCTAATTTAATCTCTCACTTTCAACAAATGGCAGGCCATTTCTCATGTCATCTTCTTGAAGAAATAAATCCTCAAAGAAAACGCCAAAAACTAGCAACTTAAAAATAAGAAAGGAGCCGTAAAGGGACAAGTTTCGGCAATTGCCAAAACTTGTCCTTGGTTGTTTCCATGGGAATCAAGTTTCATTCCCGTTCTCACAAATAAACCTAAATGGACCTTTGGTCCTTGAGCTCGACAAACCGCCTAAAACCCAGAATATAAAAACAGTGCCCCATCCTGTAAACGGAAACTGTATTCAAGTATCAAAGTGCAGTGGAAATTTCCACAAACATACCCCTTTTTCTGTTTCCAAAGTACATGCAAATACTTCACTATCTTCTGAACCTTTGAACCAAGTGGATCTCGGGAACTTGACAATTTTGCAAACCTAAAACTAATACTTGATGAATTTGTGAAATATACCATCTTAAAATAGGGTGTCCTCAAGCACCCTGGTTGCAGCCCAACCAAATTCGTGTACATTTTATTTTGTAAACTTCAACTTACTTTTGGATCTCCTCAACATGTAGCACGTCGTGTTGTTTTGTGTTTTTGGGCAACCTCCATGTTTCCCTGATACAATGATCAATTTTTGGCACTGTTTTGATCCATGAATTTATTTCATGGAAAACTTTTGGATCTCCTCAACATGTAGCATGTCGTGTTGTTTTGTGTTTTTGGGCAACCTCTATGTTTCCCTGATACAATGATCAATTTTTGGCACTGTTTTGATCCCTGAATTTATTTCATGGAAAAATATTTTTTAAAAAACCGTTGAAATTGTCAGAGACTGTGTTGAACAGTACTGAGGTGTTGCCAAATGCTGGGGCTATATACTCAAGTATAAAAGCAAAACGTTGGCATCCTTGAAACTCATGGGCTGGATCCATTTTAATAATTTTCGAAACTTTTGAACCATCCCCGCGTATATACCACAGCAATTGCCAGGTGCTTCAAGGTTCTGATGTTACACCACTGCCACGAAATGCAGGATTGAGTGGAAAGGACCACTGCCGATGGAGAGGAGAGGCAAAAGGACCTTGATTTAGAATGCAGTATACATACGTATTGCCGCTCCCTCGAGTTATAAGTTGAATGCTCTTGTATAAAGTTACGTAATGCCTTCAGCTGCAGCACAGAGGAGAGACAATGCTCTTGCCTGATGGCGCTTCAAATTCGCTGCGTCCATCATGTCAGATATGGCAGGCAAAACATGGAGGATGGTATTCTTTTCATATTGGTAGTGACTACTAACGTGATCGATCATTCATTCATTTTTCTTTGGCGAGAAATTTGAAGTGATTAAACGTGGTAAAAATCACATGATGGTCATGGCAGTCGAACCAGCAGGTTGGCTTTTTAAAGGGACGCTTTAAAAGTAGTTCATGAAAAAAGCTAAAATAATACTAAAATCATATCATTTCTGTACATTATTCTACACAGTATCTGTAAATTATAGTACTATATACACATGAAAAACAAATGAGCCAAAAAGCTCCCAATATATGTTTGTGATGGAAGTTCATAGATGTTGTTTGAAGGTAGTATATCAAAAAAGCAAAAATAATGAGGAAATGAAACTATTGGACGTTTTTAAAATTTATTACTTTAAACAGTACTTTATGCAAGCCAAGCCTCAATAAACCAACACAATTGATTTGTGAGGTTTCCTAAAGCAGTTTGAAGGTGGTTGGCAGTTTAAAAGTGGTTTATCAAAAAAGCTAAAATGATATGAAAATCATACTACATTACAAAATATGATGCATTATTATGCACATTATGGTACAAGCCAAGCCTCAATAACCCCCCATCTTTGTTTGTGATGACAGTTTGAAGCTTTGATCCTTGTTTGGCAAAGTCAGAATATTTTTGCAAAATTGTGTGTCACTGAGAAGTGAGAACTGCATGGGAATTTTAAAAATACAACTTTTGTACAAAGCCCTATAAATTAGGAAAAAGTCCAAAATTTTTTTTTCTAATCCAGTAGAAAATTGTTGATGACAAATATTTTTTTTTAAACCCTCACTGCTGGGTGGTGTTTTTTCTTGCATTTCTGTTGGCATAGGATTAGCATATGGAAGATTCTTGAAAAGAAAAGAGAATTTGTCTCTGGGATTTTTCCTGACTTAGGCCTTCTCAGCCTGGGAGCATCTCAGCAACCTTATTGGGTCAAACTGAAATGCTCCACCTCCCAAAAATATCCCAACTTTGCCTCACAATGGAAATAAACCCTTTGCCATCCCAGGGTTACAGGTGGTTGGTGATGTATTTGAAAAACTAAAATACAGTAATACAAAATTTGTTTATGCACTGTACTGTAATAGGAAAAATTCAAACTCTTCATGAAAACAATGTTTGTGTAATGCTTGATCATGCAAGGCCTCTCACAGATACATGATCAAGAACATAATTTCCATCTTTGTGCATCAAATACATCATTCAATTCCTTTAAAGTGTGCCTATGTGCGCTTTTTAGTTCTCTCAAAAGTGGCCATTTCATGATGCAGGCAAATCTGAGGTTGGTCTCAGAAACTTTCAGGAATTGGATTGCGTGACTTATTGTGTATTTGTGTGACCTGAATAGGAAAAAAGAGCTTGGCACATTCACATCACACATAATTTGGTAAATACAAACCATAGTAAATTCAACAAGTTCAAAATAAAAATTGCATTTATTTGTGCATCACATCTGATATCATAGCTTGGCTTACAACAGATATAAAGAGGAGATTGAGAGTGACAATCAACACAAGGACAATAATCGGCATGATTGAAAGCAACCAGCAACACTACAGGAAGTACCAAAGATTTCAAAATGCCTCAGATGCGGTATCTGAAAGAAATTGGTTTCAGCTCTATACTATGTAAAAAGGTTAAGGTGGATAAAGTACTTGGATTTGAAAATGATGTGATGTTTTGAAAATTTGCAGGAGCCTCAGTGGCAGAGGATGGAAGTAATGGAGTAGAGCTTCTTCTTGAGGAGAATTCTGACATACACATTGAAATGCGGGTGACCATTTGTGGCTTCCTCAGATATCATCAAAAGCTGTGTGTTGGAGGAAGTGAGCAGCAGCAAACCAGTTGCAGTGCCAATAAATGGCCAGAAACCCATACTGATAATCAAAGTATTTATAAGATGGCTGGCATGGGTTGTTTGAGTCTTGTACTGTCCAGCATGTTTTCCTTGAAGGATTTCCCAACAAGCAACACATTTCATCCGTTCTTGTGGTGACAGTCTCGTTTAATCCTTCTCAGTGACACAAAAGGAGTCTAATTTGATAAGCGGCAAACGTTAGTTAGGCCGTTCAGAATTTTTTGAGAACCTGAGAATGCATTAAGAATTACAATAGTATGCATCGCGCGACACATCGTTTTTTTCGACATTTTAAAAAATACGTTCTGGTAATTTCCAGTTTTTTCATAAGGCATTATTCTAAGATACAGTGGGGCCCCGAGATGCCAACCTAATTTTTGTCTGGACCTCCGCCATATGTCAAAGTGTCTGCGTACGTGTTGAATAGTTTCCCTTGGACTTCCATGGGAATCAAAAATTAGGAAAAGGTGCCCAAAATTGAATTAAATAATTTGGCTCAACTTCAAGCGGAAAATGACCGAGCTGAAGAAAGCCATCCATAATCAGATCTTTTGGCACGAAAAAAAGTCCAAAATACGAAAACACAAGCATGTGCTCAGACAATGAAAAAGACTCTGTAAAAGAAGCCAAAAATTAGTTTTTTCTGGATTATGAATTATACTGAAATTATGATGTAAAATTGATTTTCAATTTTTTTCTGAATTTAACATTTTTCCTTTCTATGAATGTTCTTTACGTTTTGACCATTTTAAAAGCTGGAATTCGCACGTGGGAACAGGCTTAAAAAGACATCATGCGTAAAATACCGGCACTTATTCATGTCATGTGAAATGGTGCACCTTCCATCTCCAGTTTCACTGGGTGATTCTGGCCGGAAAGGAAGATCAATTATTTTAAAATAATTGGTTAGATTGATAATTTACTGATAATTCAGTGAAATCAAGCGCTGGTTAATCCGCAAGAGGGTGAATCGCGTCCTTGAAAGAGAGGAAAGAAATGTGGAGGCATATATTGCAGCCCGGCAAAGCCAAGAAAAGATTGTGTGTTCATTGCAGTGATTTCTGAATTTCATCTGTGCGTTTGATGGGTAATGAAATGGCCATGGTGACCTTGTTCTTCAACTCCTAGATTTCTTGCAAAAGTTTCCTACTTTTGTCCCGCCAGTCAAGACACCTCATTGTTACCAATGGAATGAAGACCAGAAATACCCGTGGGTATCAAATTCATTTGAAAATACCGTGAAATTGAGACCAGTTATAAAATATGAACTTGTTAAAAATAATAATAATAGTAAGGAAGGGTGATTGCTATCTAACATTTCCTTGGACAAACTGCTGGCAGTTGCAGAAGTCCTTCAATCTCTGCCTCTTTTGCTGCTGCTAACTTCAATTTTGTGTTTTCCATCAGTTGCTTTGTTCTGTTTTTGTCTTGTGTTGACAAGTTCTTAAGGCAATATTCCTGCACATTTTGCCTTGAGGTTGGAAGGCAGTTTAAGGGGGTGACCTCTGCTCAATAGTCATTAAATCTTGTTCATCTCTGTAAAGAGATTTTCCTCCAAGTTGCGCAGGTTCCACAGGACTATTTTGCTTTTCATTCCTGGAAATTTGACCAGCTCTAGATTTTTAATGATTGCTTACTGAAATGTTTCGAAATTTCAGAAGTCTTGATGAATTTACAATTTTTCTGTTGTTTCTCCACACAGTGATGATGAGAAAATTGGGTGACAGGCACCCATAACCTGCGCAACTGATGTGAGAAAAATCCTTTTACAGAGAGAGACAAGATTCAATGGATCTTGAGCAGAGGTCACCCCCTCAAACTGCCTTCCAATCTTGAGGCAAAATATGAATTTCAAAAAGTTCCATGAACCTTCAAGGTGGAAAGAAAAATATCACAGGCAGAACTAGGGCTGTCCATGATATTTTTGAAGAAAAAAAAATTGGGATGAGCCCCAGTATTGGAAAAAAGTTCTAGGGTTTTCAATTTTTGCAAAACAAATAAAACCCCATTTCAGAAATTGTAGAAGAGATCATGCTGGTTAAAATGAAATACACATTTCCATTTTTTTTTACTTTGCTGACAAATTTTTAGCACCCTGTGACATGAGTGGAGAAGTGTGTCAAAAACTGTAAAGTTTTCACTTATCATGCCAATAAATGAAATCATTTTTTGAAAATCTGAAGAAATATCCCAGAACCTCAGAACGTCACCAGCTAAATCATGCAATTGTATTTCCTGTGATATTCACTCCAGAAATTGTCAGGACTACCTTCAAGTGGGACATCCCTCCTATAAGGGTGGAAGCTCTTGAAATTGCTTACACCAGCAGAGGCCCATCAGAGGGTGCTCTCAGACCCAGAAGACAGATACTCCAATACACAACACAAACTCCTTGTGGCAATATGAACAGCCACCACTAAATACAGACATTATTTGGAGTACAGACCATTTACAATCCTTGCAGATCACAAGGCCCTACTTTTGACAAACTTGAAGGCATATCTCCACCTCCTCCTCAAACTACAGTATCTCAATTATACATTAAAATACCAACCAGGCCACCAACTTGCTGTCTTAGATGATCTTTGCCAAAGCTTGCTCAAGGCCGTAACTATTAAGCAAATTTTGGACCTCAAGGAACAACAGCGCCTCATGCAAAAATACCAGCACAAAGAACTGCGACACACTGACTGGTGCAAAACACCCTTGATTCTCTGAGAATTATACACGTGGCCTAAACTCTGAGTCATACTGCATTGAAATATGCCCTTACAATATGCACCAAATGTCTCAAACACAACTTCAACACGAAACATCGAAGCTAACCCCCATTCAGTCCACCAACCAACATAGATGATTAGCAATTGACTTCCAGGGTCCACTTCCTCAAACCCCAGATCCCATTCAATATACGCCCAGGTGGCAATGGATAATTTATCAAATTTAATAACTACGAAACGTCTTTTCCAAGCCAATGCTAACACTTTCTGTGCTTTTCTTTTAAAGGTCTTCCAGCAGATTGGAACCTGCAACCTCATCCAGCAGTTGAATCAAGCAGCCATATTCTTCTCTGATGCTTACAAACAGTTTGTCCTTGCAAATCAGATCAACACTCACATATAGCCCACGATTTGCACCCAGAAAGTATAACAACTGCTGTGAAGAGTGTGAACATGTGATTAGCGGCCAAGCTCATGCCCAACCAAACACTCTGGGACATCTACCTACCTCAAGCAATGCAAGCTTATATTAATATGCCAAACCCCACCCCAAATCTTGCCAAAACACACCCAGCTGTAAAACAACAGAATAAAACTCTTGCTACTAGGCAAATAAAAAAAAGAAATACAACCAATTCCCACCTGGAATATTAGTAACCATTGTCCAATGCCTTCCAAGAGTTCCAACCACTCTTCAGCATGCAAAAGAACTCTGTCATCTCCCACAGACAAGTCAAAGAATAACTAGGATAACCTCAATATGTCCTTCAGACCAACACAGGTCATTGCTGTAAAGCTCATGCATGGAAGCTCCAGCCATATTGCCAACCCTTCATATGCCCTCCTCTCTCTCTCTCTCTCTCCCACTTCAGTTACTCCATCATTAAGTTCTGATAACATCCAGCAGTTTTATTGACGTTTCTCAGTTGTGTCAACGGAGTTGAGTTGTATGAAGTTTTTTTCATGAGGGAAAATATACCCATCAAACGCACAGATGAAATTCAGAAATCACTGCAATGAACACACAATCTTTTCTTGGCTTTGCCGGGCTGCAATATATGCCTCCACATTTCTTTCCTCTCTCTCTCTCTCTTTTACACTTCTACTTCTGAAACCTCACAAAATGTCAACAACTCATCTCTAACCCCTATACAATCTTTATAGAGACATCTCTTCTGCCAGTCCAAACCTAAACCCAACAGCAATAGACACCAACATTGGAGTACCTGAGCATCACCAATGCTTTCAGACAAGGTTTTCAGACAAATAATGTTCAGGACTGGGCAATTCAATTTCCAATTGCAATCAACAACCCCACATAAAACTAACCAATCTACAATAATTGGACATTGCTCCACATGTACGCTTGCAATTCTTCTGAAGCAATGCAATTCTTGACTATAGTTAATATAGCCACAGACATTCACTTTAAAAAAAATTCAAGTGAGTCTCATTAGATGCTCATTGCTGGAATGAAAATTCAAACTGAGTGATCATCCTGCAGGTTTTTCAAAATGTTGCACAATAAACCATTCAGACACTTTTCCACAGCAGCCTCGTCATTTAAGGCAGTAGGTGACATCTTTGAAGCAGGTATAATCCCATCAATACGCGTCAATAATGCGAATTTTGCAGTAGATGTGTATATAATACAGCAGTTTTCATGTACAGTGCATATACATGGCTGAGGAGCATAATATAATACTCATTGTTGTAAATTATTTGCAGCACTGCCACTTTGTCAGTCACAATTAAACAGTCATAAAACTTCCTAAAATTATGAAAAACATGCGTAAATATATGGTACTCACATGCGATAGATTCATTCAATTTTTTCTTGAAGGTTTTCGAGAGACTCCATACGTGGGAGACTTGCAGCAGTGAACTTAATCGACCTTTCCAGCATTTTCCCTCATGAAAAAAACTTCATACAACTCAACTCCGTTGACACAACTGAGAAACGTCAATAAAACTGCTGGATGTTATCAGAACTTAATGATGGAGTAACTGAAGTGGGAGAGACCTCCGATGCAGAAATTGTGCATCGCGCGTTACGCTAAGCCCAGTATAACCAGCAGATGTCACCGTAATTCTGCTTTCCCATGGAATTGGCCAAAATCTCAAATTTAAATATTTAATCATACAGAATCCCGTTTACTCAAGTTCGAATATGATCCGTGCTTTTCTCACAGTTGAATTATACCTCTTCTACTTTCAAAAACCATAAACTCGGCCTAAATAATTGTACAAGGGTTGTACAATAATATCTCACCATTGATGCATCATAGAAGGTTGGTGTTGGGGACTTGCTGCACACCCCAAATAAAAATCAATTATGAATATCTAATCAGGTGGAAAACGGATGAAATCCGTCAATGGCTTTCCCCTCCCCTGAGAAAAAATTAAACTTTCTTGGCGCCAAGACGTCTTTGATTACCATTTTATTGGCCAATCCCAGGCCTTCCAGATTTCTCTGGCTACGGGCTGATTCTGTGTTTTCTTGAAATCTTCTATTTTACAACTTTCCTCTTCAGCACTTCGTGTTGTGTCGACTTTGGTCACCAACAGTTAGTCCGCATCCCAGCCGAGGGTACAGTGTACTAATATATGTGATCTATTGTATATATACAATATTGGCTTCAACGCGGTACTGATGTGTGATACGGTGATGCCAAATAAAATTATGTTTCACAGAGAAAGCTCTTTGAAATCTCACTACACGATTTTGCAAAATATACTGCATAGATTAATATACACATCACAATATATAGCTAGTAGGCTATTCGAATAATAACGCAAAATATATAGGTTTCAAAATGTTGGTACTGATTATACCTATTACATTTCCGCGACTCCGCGATTCGCCTCTGCTGGAGAAAGGAAGTGGAAAGATTAAAAAAAAAAAAAAAACTTGCAAGAACCCCAGCCCTTTGCTCATAGCCGATAGCTTTCCATAAATCCCAAGCTATATATAACCCAGCAGATCTTTGGTTGTCTCTATAGTCTGGAACAGAGTTTTTCTCATATCGTCTTGCTGCTGGGTGAATGGTCCATATGTACTGTATTTGTAGCATGCATATCTTATTATTTCTTAACAAAAGAAGGAGGTAAAAGGCACCAGCTAAAAATTGAATTGTTTACATTTTGTCAAAAGTTACATGCGTTACTTATTAATTGTGCCAACTTTCCGATTATTTATTATTGTACTGCACTGATTATATTTTTGATTATTTGTAGATTTTCTGTTGGCTAACGGATTTGACACCCGTTTAAGATACCGTGAGTACAGTACTTTGACTTCTCTCACAAATAACCGGAAAAATGCCTGTTACGTTTTTCTTTTATTGGACGAATGATCCTTGAGTACAGTACAGTATTGTTGTACTGTACAGTACAGTACTGTATAAGGTTGGCTTAAATAAAGCGCCTGGCACTCATGAGAACAGAGTGGAAGTACAGTATACACAGTAGAAGTTGTACCTTAACGTAGCATCACTGCTGGCTGGGGTTTTCATGCCAGTTTTACTCTTGTTTTCAGCTCTGGAATCCTTGTTGAATAATAATAACCAATTACACAGAGCACTATTGACGGTGCAAAGCAGGCTGCAGATTTTAACTGAGGGCACCAATGATTATGAATAAAATAAATCATTGAATGAGTTAATCCTATATTTATGCACAGGAAACAATTTAATGGCTGAATGATTTTGTTCCTATTGAAAGTGTGCCTTGTATTCCGCTGAGAAGTGTGTGCAGCTGAAAGACTTATTTCTTCAAGCTTCTATATTTCCAGACCTGTTGAGGCATTTTTATATTTCCCAGTCAGTGATGGTTCTTAACTTTATATGTCTTGATTGTACCCCTTTGGATCCCTTGTACAGTATTTGGTCAATGAAGTAAACAGTGCTTTACCTTATCTATATCTGCTTGGGTTTTGGCTGGAATGCCCTCCCTATGAACTCCGCTTTCGGTTAGCATTGATTCAGTTGTTTCAAGTGCATGATGGTTACCTATCTATATGTTGGTTAATGTTGTCATACACCTTCAGTGTCTGACAAATTGTTTGGCAGATTTTGTTGGATTTCTTCGGGGGGGGGGGGAGTCACAAATGTCCGCTGATTTTACTACAAATATTTTCATGGATCAACGACCAACATATTCAGCAATTATTTGAGCATTGGGACATCTGTTATCCCAAGGTACTGTAATTAGGTTAGGATTACTGCTTGGTTTGGATCAGGTTAGTGTGTGTTTGCTGGTTATGTTGGTGAATGAATACTGAATTTAACATCTATGCTGTCCTTGATGGATATACATGCTGCAGACAAAGGATTTTGATAATATTTTAGATTTTCTGGAAAAAACTTAGCGAGGAAATATTCATGGGGTTATTGAGGTTTGCAAAAATTGGTTCCTGTAAATATATACCATTATTCATTATCCTCATTATGGTGCATTGTGAAGTGGTATTTTAACCAAATTTACTTTTTTCAAGAGACATTTTAGTATTGAATGCATGCATCATTTTGTGAATCGGTTCCAGGAAAATGAGATGATGGACGTTGTCTATTGCATTTTACATTGGCATCGCTGTGCTGGCAACCCTGATACCTGGCAATCTTTTCCGGTTGCGACCTGCTCCCTGAACTACAGTATTTGGGAGTTGGGTCTTTGCCCGGAAGGTTTCTTGATAGGAAAAACAAATTCGTAGAAGGAGAAAAATAAAAAAGATGAACGATTTCCTGATAGATGGACGCATTGGTTTCAACGAAATCGCGTCCGTTGCTGAATCACATATGACCGGGTTTTCATTTTGATTCGGACCGTTGCTTCGCTTCGGTTCTCCTGTGCAGTGAAAGTTGTAACTTTTGTAAGTCAGCGGGTGCGCGTTACGAGTGCATCACTGTCTGCCATGCTAATGCGTTCAATGAACTGCATCTCTTGCGTTGCGCAAGGAGACTTATGGGTAGATTCCTTGTGTCTATGAGGGCAGCTTGTTTTGTCTATTTCCCGAATGCCAGCTGTGGCCGGAAGTGACGCTTCTTGAGCGTTTTGTGAACTGGTTTCTTTCGGTTTGGAAGTTTTATTTATGACTCTTCAGCCGGTGGTACGCGTGCTCTTCGTTATATTGACTTTTTTGTTGAAAGTGTACAAGTGACCGGAATAAATCATCCAGGGCCCAATTTTAGTATGAGTCTGGCGAAACTTGAATGTTTTTTGTCTTAGATAGGATGCGGAACATAATTCCGAAACTGTGTCGAAGGATCTGACTCACGTTAGCCGTGCACCTTACGGAAAATCAAATGCCCACAGGTTGTGAAAATCTGGAGTACGGAGATACGACGTGTGAAAATGGAACCTGCGGTAGGAAATGCTCCCGGAAAATATATATGTATATTTTATTGCAGTGTATAGACCATGTCCGATCGGTGGATGTTTTATTTTTAATCTACATGTACTGTACTTGAATGATAATATGATGTGAGAGGAATTGGAGATACTGTACTTAACAAAATGAACAAGAATTATCGTGGTTGATCCTTCTTGTCCATCTCCCGTTCAGAAGCGACAGTGTTTCAAATACTGTACAGTACAATACCTCATAAGGGGGCTTTGCTTCTAGTCCACTATAACTGGCTCCCTGGACCTTATCGTGTGGGTGAATTACGCACATTACATCGAGTTCGTAGGCCTTTAATTTCGAATACTCCTTCATGAAATGATAATATGATGTGAGAGGAATTGGAGATACTGTACTTAACAAAATGAACAAGAATTATCGTGGTTGATCCTTCTTGTCCATCTCCCGTTCAGAAGCGACAGTGTTTCAAATACTGTACAGTACATTACGGGTCTAGTGTACTTTAGCGATGCCAGTTAAACGCACTGTGCGTGTTCATGCGCGCGTCCATTTTTCAACCCGTGCTGCCCTCTATGTGTACTTTGCTTTCTTACAGCTTTGGAACCAACGTGGACAACAACCCTGGCAAAGACGAAAGAGTGACTTCAAATGCTACCTCACCAGGAACTAAGCGGCAAGCGCGACATCCTTTCTTTGTGTAGAATATTTTATTTTTAAGCGCGCAGGAACCTTGTTCATTTTGTCTGTTGATGACAATGCCATCTGATCCGCAGAGAAGAGAATTAAAAAAAATTAGTACATTAACGCATAACAACAAGTTTTCCACAAGTTTTCACATTACTTCCACAAATTTTAACAATAAAGTAACAATATATGACGCGGCTCAAAACGTCTATTGCTACTGAGCCGCGTTGTACGTGCCTACTAATTGGTGTTCTGAGCCGCATCATATATTGTGTTTTGAGTGGCGTTGTATATTGTGTTTTGAGCCGCGTCGTATATTGTGTTTTGAGCCGCGTCGTATATTGTTACTTTATTGTTAAAATTCGCGTCGTACGTGCCTACTAATTGGTGTTCTGAGCCGCGTCGTATATTGTGTTTTGAGCGGCGTTGTATCACTCTTTCGTCTTTGCCAGGGTTGTTGTCCACATTGGTTCCAAAGCTGTAAGAAAGCAAAGTACACATAGAGGGCAGCACGGGTTGAAAAATGGACGCGCGCATGAACGCGCACAGTGCGTTTAACTGGCATCGCTAAAGTACACTAGACCCGTTATTTTTCCGCAGTGTGCATGATGTGGTTCATTTTGATGGTTCGCTAGTGATAATCGTGAAGTGATCCGGGAATCACGCCCTACAGACAACTCTGATTTGAATACATACCAGAATCTAAATCTACGCTCGGAAACTTTTTTCGCAAGATTCATCGAAAATGTAAAACTTGCGATATCCTCATATTCATCGTTGTATTCGTAAATTTCCACAAGTTTTCACTTTACTTCCACAAATTTTAACAATAAAGTAACAATATACGACGCGGCTAAAAACACAATATACGACGCGGCTCAAAGCGCGTCGTCTATTGCTACTGAGCCGCGTCGTACATGCCTACTAATTGGTGTTCTGAGCCACGTCGTATATTGTGTTTTGAGCGGCGTTGTATCACTCTTTCGTCTTTGCCAGGGTTGTTGTCCACATTGGTTCCGAAGCTGTAAGAAAGCAAAGTACACATAGAGGGCAGCACGGGTTGAAAAATGGACGCGCGCATGAACGCGCACAGTGCGTTTAACTGACATCGCTAAAGTACACTAGACCCCCACCCCATTACAATACCTCATAAGGGGGCTTTGCTTCTAGTCCACTATAACTGGCTCCCTGGACCTTATCGTGTGGGTGAATTACGCACATTACATCGAGTTCGTAGGCCTTTAATTTCGAATACTCCTTCATGATTATTCCAAGGAACTACAGTGCAATTTTCCACGAATCGAAACGACGTCTTCCAAAAGGCTGGAGCTTTCCAAGAATCACTTCGGGTGAGATTTCCAGAAATATGTTTCTGCAAACGAACGAGATTAGTGTAGGTTCCCGACCTAAATTAGACTGAATCCGAAAATTGATCCAGGATTTCAGAAGATTTTCCTGACGAAACGTTTGAACTTTTTCGAATTTAATTTAATGCTAATTTTCTCCCCATCTTTTGGATTGAATTCCGTGGAAACGCAATGGAGAACGAGGTCTGACGAAACGGGGTTCAGTTTCTTTCGTTCCTTGATTCAGTGTTGACCTGGCAGACGCGGTGATTCCAATTCCTGTGCGAAACTTCCGCCGTTATTCCTCTGGTTGGTCATCCCGTGAGTTCTGACGTCCAGCAGTTATTTAATGTACAGTACTGTAGTCTCTTACTCCATTGCGATTCAATTTTGGGCCGACGTATTCAAGTTTGAAAGGAACTACTGTAGTGGCTCAAGTCCCGCGGTCAGACTTCTGATCCGCGTTCCTGTGAAGCGCTTTTCGTACATCGCATTCGGAGTTGAGATTATCATCATTTACCATTAGAATTCGGTGTAGATGCCAATAGAAAGTCGAAAGTATATTTTTAAGTCCTGCGGAACCGCCGATTCACTGTAAGTTTGATCCTGTCAACATCTTCGTGAGTGCGCCTGATTATTATTCAATTCCTGGTTGGTTGTTTCTGCTTGTTAATTCCTCCTCTAGAAAACCGTGGCGTTATTATTCGTTGACGAAGAAAGTGTTTTGGTGATGAAGGAAGCAATTAATCGTTTCTTTCCTCGTACTAGTTCTATGCATAATTCTTGAATGACGTGTATCGTTATGCTTAGTTGAAATAATTTAGACAAGCAATTATATTTCCGAATTTTTCTTGGCGTCAGGTAAGGATTTGGTAACTTGCCGCAATATCACGGCGGCGAGTAAGCAAACAATTTTAATCTGTACGTTTCAAAGCGGTGAAATTTGTTGACGCGAATTGCGAATATGAAGTGAATGTGGAAAGCGAAACTGCTTGTATTTGAAGAACTGAAAACTCAGCAGAAATAAAAGAACCGATCTCTAAACGCTGTATTGTCTATTCCAGGTGACGATGATGATTACGAATGGCTGTTGTGCCTGAATCATGATTCACAATATCGCCCCGATTGCGTTTTCTTGGCCATCGAAAGTGAAACTTTGCCAAAAATGAAGTTCAAGGGAAGTTGTTCGGAGGAATAATTGTGGGGGGAAAAAAACCTTGGGAAAGAAATTTTCTTCAAGCGCGATGCTTGAAGAAATGCGAACGCCAGCGATGACGTTTCCCGAGTACGCCAATTCCCCGGCGACCGTCAAGCAGGAAAACTTTTTGTGGCTAGTTGACTCCAATGAATCCTCGACGACGACGGCGCCTCCACCGGTGCCGCCGCGGTGTCCGCGAGCGACGAACGTGTTGCGTACCCAGAGTCTCGAGACTGGCCAGGAGGCGCCTTCGCGAAGGCACTTGGCCACCCCGGGCGACGCTTGTCATCGTCGGCGCAGTTTGCGACTGACTTGCGGTGGCGGTGTCGTGAGCACGACGGTGGATGTCAGTGCTTCGTGTCCACCGACGCCACTCGGAGGCGGCGTTTGCTCTTTTTCGGCGGACATTCACCTAGATCTGAGGATGGAGGTCGAGGAGAAGCGTCGATACAGGTTAGAGATTTATAAGTCACTGTCTGAAATCCCTTAGAAACAAGGGATTTAAAACCGCAATAAGTCGAATTGGTACTCGTCGAATTTTCTGGAGGCCTTTTTGCTCTTATTTTATTCACCCAGGAAGGAAAGCAGCATTCCAAAAGTACCTTGCTATGTTCTGAAAAGAATTCAAAGACTAATGGGCAAATTAAGCCAGGCATCCAAGTTATGCATCCTGTGAACTTATGAATTAATTTAAGGCCTTGAATATCATCCAGTACAATTCCCGTGATGAGTTTTTTCGTTCCCACAACACAAATGCCTGTTTCCCTAACCCGGATTTTTTTCTGCTCCCTTGAAGTTCGGCTTGAAGAGGTTCAACTAAATGTTTAAGTGAATGTGTATTGTTTTGTTATAGATACCCTTTCCACGCTCTGATCGTGGACGACGTTCCCTCTGCCGACTCGCTGAGCGGCGGTCGCCCGGAAGACGTGGACTGCATCGCTGCTACTCAAAACCGCCTCCGAGAAAGTGGCTTCTACTACGAAGGTGTTTCGTGGCAAGAAGCCATCGACCTATTGACCAACAAGCCCGAGGGCACGTTCCTCGTCCGCGACTCTCAAGACCCCCGTTTCCTTTTCAGCCTGAGTGTGCAAACGAAACGAGGCCCGACGTCAGTTCGGATCCACTATGTCGACGGTTTATTCAGTTTTGACGCTGTGCGGAAAATGGCGAGAACAGTGCCGCGGAAAAAATGCGTCGTCGATTTGGTGGACTTTTATGTGTCTGTGTGTGACTCGGACCGGCTCAAGTGTCACGTGTGGCTAGACAAGAACGGCGACACTTTCGATCACGTGAGGCTCCGAACGCCGCTCAAGCATTGCGTGGCGCCGTTGAAACACGCGGCACGTTTGGCGGTGAATCGGGCGGCTGTGAGGAGAGCGGATCTTGCAAATGTGTTGCCTGCGTCGTTGAAGCAGTACCTGGAGGAGTATCCCAACACCAGCTGATGAAAGTTTACGTTCGCGAAAGTTGTACCGCGAATTTTGTGTTTTTATTTTTGGCTGAAATTCATCTCGGAACTTCTTTATTCCATCCCATGCTTTTGCGGATCTCTGGATTCCTATCTGATTGACATTTCGGTTTGCATCCAAAAATTGAAGGTTAGGAATAAAAAAAATTGTATTAGGCGATGCAATTACGCGCTCATTTCTCAATTCGTTACGATTCCTGAGGATTTTTTCATTCGTCTGTTTGCGTTTTCTTTCTGTGTTATTGGAGAAGACTTCAAAAGGTGTTCGTTTGACGAAAGAAACGCGTTCCTTGTGTTGAAGTGTACAGTTGCTCTCTAATTTTTTTTTTTACGCTGAGAAACTCTGTTCACATGGATACATCTTGGAATAATTTTCGTACTTCGAAAAACACTTAGCCTCTCTTCCAACGCAGATAGAGATACGAAGAATATTGAGGCAGTTCATCTCATTCCGGCCATCGTTTGAAAGTTCCCAGGTTTCTTGCCAAATTGCCGGGTGTTCAAATCAGGTCGTACTTCACTCGCATGAAAAAGATACTAATTTTGATCTGTTCATCTATTTCTGTTCTGTTTGTTGCGAGGATACTTCGCGAAGAGATGAAAACTGTTGATAGACACGGGCCCGATTGTTCAGATGGAAGTCTTCTTGCCCGAAAGGAAAGTAGCTGATGAAAATTCCATCAACCGGGTTCATCGAAAACGGTTTTTTTGTAACGTCGGATTGATGACTATCGCGTGGAACATAAAGATGGGTAAACTACGAATTTCTGCCTGAAGTTGTAGTTTCTTTCTTGAAGCGGTCATTCAGTAGAAATTATTTGGGACTTTCTGCATCGGTTTGAGAACTTTTTTTTTCTATCCTTAAGATTTCCATAATTACGTTTTAGAGGCACTCAGAGAACTTTCAGGAGAATCTTAAAAAAAAATCTGTTTCGAATTGAGGGTGAATATGATTTCATTATTCGTGGTCAGGAAAGTGGCGGAGAAGTGATCGTCAACAGAAATAATTTTATTGTCTATTCAACGTTTTTTTTCGCACCAATTGCCGATTGTTCAGCCCCGCCAACATGTAAAGTTATATTTATGGAATTTACCTTTAAATCCCGGAGTAGTTTTTTTTCTTTTTTTTTTTTTTATTGGGAGTTCATGGAAGGGAAAAGCCTATGGAAATTTTGTACCGTAGATCCCGCCAAAAGGAATGACGGGTTCAGTGATGCTGTGGTACTGTGATTTTCGATATTTTGAAAGGATATATTTGAATTTTTGAAGCATGTTGTTGAGAATGCATGTTTGTACGTAGCGCGAGTCGTCAGTCATTTTGCGCGATGTTACTTATCGCGAGTGGTTTTTTAAATAAAATCTCTCGAGACGCAAAAAAAAGTTGTTTCAAAATTTACGATCTTCAATCCCTTCATTTCGGTTTTATGCTGATTTCATAATTGAATTTTCTTCGGAATTTTTGTTTTTTCTTTTGCAGGAATCGTCGGAATGTGCATGCGGTGGGATTCATCGGGGAGAAGGGTGACAACTTGATTATTTGAAGAAAATTATTTTCATTTTTTCCGCTGCGGCTTTTGATTCTTCAGGGAGTACCGTAGGTACCAAAAAACACCTTTTCTGGAATTCTGGTATTGTTCCAAAATTCAGTGGACATCTTGGATTCACCAACCTTCGATAAATTCTAAGATCATACCAACATCTTTTTTTCTGCATTATATGAGCAAAATCCCAAATCAATATTTAATTTTGGGAGATAAGTTTTTAACTTTTTATATGGTATTTAGTGAATTGTTAACTTATTAAATCAGCATTGGAGCCAGACATGTGCGCGTTGACAACCAAAATATACTAGGTGGTGGTTTTGGGAATCTCAGTGTTGACAGCTATTAAAACAGTTGTGACACTGTGTTAGAAAACTTACATTAGCCATGAATCCCATGATGCAATTTTTCAACACTAATGATTCTGCAAAAAGTGAAATTAAAGTTGGCCTTCCTTTTCAGATTGTCTTTGTTCTGAAGTTTCTTTTGCTTATAGTCATGTAATCTGTGTTATGTTTCACAAGGGTTTGGTTCATTTTCATGAAAACTATGAAGCAAGTGTTCTGGGAGATTCACAATGAACTCTTCTCTATGGTGGAAGAACCAGGAAAATGTTCTAATTGTGGATCATGTGGTTGATATACTTTATCCGTTTTCATATATCGTATATTCGTATATATCGCGTCCTCCAATCCAATTTGCTGGTCCATTTCTTGGGCATTTTCGAGCATGTTAATACCTAGAGTTCCCTTGCCGAAATCGAGCTACGGAGTGTAGTACTTCTAGTTTCTTTCTGAAACGTAACCGGAATTTTAACTAACGGCACTGATCGCGTCTTTTTGACCGCATTTGAGGCATTCATATCTTCTTGATAAGCATTATACCATTTATACTGTACCTCAAATATATGTTTCCTGTCTAAAAATTGGAGGCAACGAAAAACTTTGTTTTTCAGTGTGATAATGAATAAAATTAATTGTCTCCTTCACCTCGCCAGACGCTTCCTGGAAATTATTCCAGTACTGTTTCACACGTGACGTTGCAATGGTTCCTGTGTTGTTGTTAGCAGGCTGAGCAAAAGTGTAACTTGCTGATCTTTGCGATTAATTCGGCTAGAAAGAAAAAGAATTGTTCCACTGCTGATAAAATATGAGATATACATTGGGTTGATATTCCTTCCGCAATTCAGCAAGGTACCGTCAGGTGCAGAGTGTTTATCTGTAAAGACGAGAACTTCAATAGGCTTAGGATTTACAAGTACAGTACAGCATGTGCGCGGTTGTTCGTGGATGTGGAAAAACTTGAAAAAGTAGCGGAGGTATTCTATCCCGAATTCCATTGGGACAATGCAAAAACAACGTTATCTGCATTAACAATAGAGGTCGCTGTTTGATGATGCACAGGAATCTGGAAACGTAGTTATCTTTTTCAGATCAGCGTCCAGGAAAGCAGCGTCTTAAATTCAGACCAAGGTTACGAACGGCGAAGTGTTGGAGCTGTCCTACGTGGAAGGTTGTTAACTCGTGAAGGGAATTCTTTTCGAATGACTGTGTAACATTTACCGCGGAAAAAAGTGATGCGATTGATGTCCAGCTGAAGACACTGTCGAATCATCGAGTGGGAGTTATTTTGTGATCATTTCCGCTAAAGCGTTTCCGTAGTGACTTATTCTAATACTAGTTGAAGCGCGGAAATTTCTGAGGGGACGTGGGACGTTGCTTCTGCCGAAACGAATCCTTAATTCCGCAGAAATTAAGCTTCCAAGGAATAAGAATAGGATCCATTGTGTCCGAGCGTAGCTTCTCACCGATCCGAGGCGCTGTTAATCTAAAAAGTTTTGAGGCCCTGATGCTTGTACTTCCTTTTTCAGAAGTAGTACTGTCCACGTTTTCGCTGAAATTCGTAATTTTCAGGATAACTACAAAGCGCGGACGGTGTCGTCCATAGCTTATATATTCATGAAAAGCTTCTCTTTTAACCCCATGTGCGCAGATATTTGTTAGCTTCTCGTGAGGATGAGTGACTTTGTATGGGCTTTGAAGAATGGAGACTTGGACCAGGTGAAAGATTGGGTTGAGATCAAAGTGAGTTTTTACTGCAGGAGTTTACGTGTGATTCTTGAATGCATTCTCGACTATTTCAGGGTGCCGAAGTGAATAAAGAACTAGACGGAAGATATCCCCTTCACTATGCCGCAGACTACGGGCAAAACGATATCATTGCTTATCTCATTGACCGTGGAGCAGCAATCAATGTGAGACTGGGGTTGATTGGAAAGTAATTTTACTCATGTATGACGATAATCCCTGTTTCTTTCAGGCAAAAGATAAGCACGGGATTTCCGCATTATTAGCAGCGATTTGGGAAGGACATACTAAGTGCGTGAAAGCTTTGCTGGACCGGGTGAGTGAGATCCGAAATTGTGTGTTCTATATTTTGGGATGCTAAAGCACGTTCATTTTCAGGGCGCTGACAAGACTGGATTGGCGCCGGATGGGACGTCTTATCTGGAGTGTGCAGAAAAAGAAGAGATCAAAGTACTGTTGAGGTAGACGACTTGGCAAGAGAACTGTGTTTCTTGGCATTTACAGTGATGAGGTTGGATACTTGACATGCTTGCGTCCTCCAATCCAAGTGTTTTCCCTGGCAGAAGTCATGTGATACATTTACTCAAGAAGCAACCCAAGTGCTAACTAGCCTTCTTTTTTTCAATCGGACGCTGGCTGGAGGAATGCTTTCTGCTTGCTTTGCGACAGTGTGATTAAAGAAGGGGAGGAGGTTCTCTGTCCAGTGAGACTTTGCGCGTGCAAGCTGCTTATGATGGCTTTACTTTGAATCGGGAGTAGGCCCATAAACTCAGAGGACGGACTTTCCCAGGAATTCATTGATCCCTGGTCAACTTCGAGATTGGTCGCCGTTCTCTTCGGTTGTCCGAACCCTCCATGATAATCGAGATTCTCATTTTCGCTGTCTTCTGATGTGGGGGGCTTTTTCTGTGTGCTCCGTTCGCAGATTTTAATCGATCAACTCTTTTGTATTTCTTTGCGTCTTGTGCAGCACAGAGATGGATGGCATCTTATAAACGTGGAAAAAGTGTTTTTACTGCGAACAGATCTTGTTGCGCCGTGTTTTTGAAGTTTTTCGGAGGTTAGCCTTGCCTGATAGCTGTTTGTGATGATTGGATGTTTCAGAGAGGCGAGGGGGGCGGTTTACGTGTATATTGCTCTGATGATTCCCGACGCAAGTGGGCTTATAAGTCTGTCGCGTAAAGAATTAGATTCCATCATGTCTGTGTACGCTTCTGTCTTACCGATGATGACGGTCATCCTGCAGCTATTCATGATTTTCGGAGCAGCTACCGTCTTCTTGCCCCAATATTTCGCCATACGTAAAACCAAAAACGCCGATGGTTTCTCCATATATGTGTGTCTGGCGTTGATCGTAGCCGGGATCTTGAGGATTACATTCTGGTGAGTGGCTTGCTCCTCGTCTGATGGGGTTCTCAATCCATCACTCGCACGTTCAACTGCAGGTTCGGGCATCCGTACGAAGTGCCGCTGCTTTTACAGAGTGTCGTGATGGTGCTCATGATGTTAGCCATTGTGCACTTGTGTGTGGAAGTCAGAAGCAAGCAAGACATCGTGCGGGACAAGCTGAGGACGTTTACGGGTAACATTTTGAATTTGTGTGATGGGTTATCCTTTTTTCTTTGTTCGGGTTTTGGTTCATTGGTCCAGGGTCAGAGTTGGACTCGGGGGAACAGGAGACTTCGGTCAGCAGGTGTTTCACGGGTCAGATTTGTTTCCATCCTACGTCACTGTGTCGCTTATTTTTTAAAATTATACCGGAGTGTAATAATTCGTGATACATTGAACGGCGTTGCGGCGTATTTTATCTTTTGTGCTTCCAGACTTTGACCTCAATTACTTTTGGGACTGGACAGACTTCACGTCCTATTTGGAATGCGTGGCTCTTGTGTCGCTCGCTTCGCTACTGCTCATGTACTACCTGAGTGTGTCGGTGGTGTTTGTGGAAGCCGTCGGCTTCCTTTCCCTTTTCATCGAGGCTATGCTTGCTGTGCCGCAGTTTGTGAGGAACAACAAGAAGAAGTCCACGTTTGGGATGAGGTAATTGCGAACACATCTTCTCGTTTTTGTTGCAGACGTTTATTTATGCGTGATTTGATGCAAAGTCGAACGAATTCAGGGTTTTTATGCTTTCCTCTGAGGCGTTTGACAGTACGGAGACCTTTTTGTTTTAATCTCCTGCGGTTAGTAGCGAAACGTGTTTGAAAGCTCAGTTCAAAACTAGATAGAAGTTTCAAGTTTAAAAAATGACTTCTATTTACTCATGAAAATTATGATTTCCATATTTCACAAGGGATCTGACAAATTTCCTATGAATGGAAATTTAAACGGCGTACAATTAAGCTGAAAAACGCTTGTTGTTGAGAAAAAAACTTTATTTGACACCAGAGAAAAAAAGCAGCCTTGTTCGGAATAATTTTTTTTTTTTCATTTTTGCGAAGGTCACCCTTGCAGCTTTTTTCTCTTCACGCAAAAGACGAGGCGCCCATGTCGCGAATAGTTTTCTACCCCAGCTATCTCTTCAAAATTCTTGAAAATGAATGGGGATTATATCCAATGGTTGCCGCCACCAATTGATTCTTTGGTCCTCTATTCCATCGACAGCCTCTTGGCGAAATGAGATTGTCGAGGGTGTTGATGAAAATCGCGGAATTACCTAGAAGACCATGATGCAACCATTGGAATTAATGCCATCAAGTATTCTGAGGAAGAAGCTGGCTACGCAAAAAAAAAGAAGTAAATAAATAACTGAGAGGGGTGCCCCATCTTTTGAGTGTACAGCAGAAAGCTGCGAGGGCCACTTCTGCAACAACAAAAAGTCAAACAGGGCCTTTTTTTTTCCTTTAAGGAATGTCTTTTCTGAACAATATTTTGTTTTTCAGCTCAATCATGTGCCGTTTCAATTCCTACCCCGAGAACTTCCGATAGATCTCTCGTATCATGATGATCGTTTATTCGTTTTAGTTCGATGAATTATGAAAAAATTGGTTGCCGTAAGTGACCTCTGATTCGAGTCTAAATTTTGCATTTCCGTCCGTAATTTTTTGTGAGCCAATTGTTGAGATACAGTACTCGGATCATTTTCTGCGCCTCAAATATCGGAAGATATACACGCTCGTCTTCTGTACGTCTTCTGTACGCCTGCCCCGTAGTCTCGAAGGCGATGAATTAATTCTACCTGGTGGAAAGCTGGGAACTGACTATTTTTTTGTATTGTTCCTTTGTCCATTAGTTCCCTGACAGTGTTCCTGATGACGGGAGGCGATATCGTGAAGTTGGTGTATTTCCTCGCGCGTCAGGCACCGGCGCAGTTTTGGTTGTGCAGCTGTATTCAAATTGGTGTGGATTGTGCATTGTGGGCACAAGTGTGGGCCTACAGACAGAGTACGGAGGCTAAGCGGAAGCGAGACTCGTTGCTTCATTGATTCAAAAACTGGGACGTTTTGTATGCGTTCCATTTCCTTGTGAACTAGTCGCTGCTTTCATTGTGGGCTGTGTCGGGCATTCCAGCCGTCTCTAGCTGTACGCCTTCTCGATGGAGTTTTTTTTTTTTGGAGTTTTTTGGCAAACTCATGGTCTGTCAGCACTCGGGCAATGCGTTCAATTAATTGTCTATCGTTGTTGCTGTTCATTTCTTTGTGCTTGGTGAGGAGGGGCACTTGTGATACCTTCCGTCAGGATAATAATTTTTTTTCTCGTTTCATTCTTTTCACAAATTCTTTTGGTTGAGATGGCCAATTGTGTTGATTCATGGACACATTTTATTTTACCCGTGTTGGAATTGGGATTAACAGTTGTTTTTATGAATAAGTTGTGGTGTTTCTATTTCATGTTTGGAAAATGTTTGATGGTATGCTGAAAGCGACTTTTCAAGGTTCATTGCGGGGAATTTTTGGGGTTTTGCTGCATGGGCATATGTGTACTGGTGAACTTTTTCTACAATGAAATTCAAGGGACCAATGCAAAAATTTGGTGTAGACTGTAGAGAACCCTACGAGAAAAAAGAAAATTTTGTTCTACAGACAATTTTTTTAAAAGTCTGCACGTAGTAAGGAAGCCCACCAAACCAGCAGTAATATTTGACAGCTGATGGTAGAGCACACAATCCCAGCCAACAATGGAGACATGTTCAGGACATGGATGACTCTGCACAACCAGAGCCCAGATGAGTTGGATAATTTTGACCTGAATCTTTTTCTTGACTATTTTTGTGGGCTCAAGTATGACGATGTTCATCACTTATTCTTATTGGACCCGAGGTGGAATTTTTTCTTTCCAGGAAGCCTTATTGGTGCTTTGGTGTGTTTTGGGACCATGAGGATGGCTGACAATGGCAGTAACGATGCTTGTCCTGCTAATCTGCTCATCTGGGGTGCCAAGTTCAGTTCTCAAAGACTTTTATTGATGCCAAAGAAAAAAGCCACTGTGCTAAACCAGAGGGACCATGTGCCAACAACCCACTAGTAGTACAGTCTCCTCAATGGATCAACAGGGGAAACCTGTGGATATAAAATATCAGTACTGTACTGCGTTGCCCTGATGAAATTCAACCACATCCAATGCACGAGGATATGAATTCGCTTCACTGCCAAGGTATGTACCAACTTCCGAGAATAATCAATGAACTCCTCCCATTGCTGGGAGTACATATTCTGAATGCTACTGCTCAGTGGATAGATTTGCAACTGATCTCTAACCTCCCAAACAGACAGACGGATCATAATTCGAAAATGATAGTCCCCATGAGATTCCGCAATTATGGAATGCCTTTCAGATATTAATACTGTAAATATAAGTTTGCCCTCTTGCCTTTAAACTTTTCCAAATTTTCTTCCCAACCTTTTATGAAGATTTAAAGAGAGAGAGAGTCCACCTGTTTTAATGTACAGTAAATTACATTTTTTGAAATGTTTTCTTGAAATGCATGGGTCGTCCCACCCGTGCGTGTCCAGGAAGATGCTGACATCCTTGGAAATGTAAGGGAAAAAATTTAAATTTCCCTTTCGATGGTCCAAGCGTTTCTTCTTCTAGATTTTTGCGAAAATTTTTTAAGACACTGTATGAGAAGCAAAAACTATCCAGTTATGGCTAGAGTTACCCCCGTATTTCACAGCATGACTAAAATTTGTTGAAGAGTTCGAAAATTAAATTTTTTTGTGTTGTAGAGTTTCAGAGCATTCAGTTTCTAATTTTTGGTGCGAATTTAAAAAATTTTGGAAGATCTTGAAATGAAAATTTTTTTAATGCAGAACTGTTTTGGGGTTGGCAATGATGAGTGTTACTTTTTTCAAAATCCCTAGCCAATGCTATAATTTTTATGCATTACAGTTAGTTTCTTCAACGGCTTCAAGTTCAACTTTCTTTCTTCAGTTTTTCAATTGGCTGACACTACCATGATTGCGGAATAATATTGGAGGTCAGCCATGACAATCAAAAACAGAACGCGGTTAAAAAATAAAAAGAACTTGGTACATATACCCCTCCAATTGGTGGGCCAAGCGTTACAGTCCAGCACAGCTCGAAATGCTTCACTGAATTCGACGGACACACGAAAAACTTTAATAGCTGTTCCCGCAATTATACTGTAATGTAATCAGAGCCCTCGTTCCAAGATATCTCGCGATACATTGCGACATTCACCCTCCCGGGTTCGCCCACCCGGGCCGGCGAAATGCATTTTTCCAATCCCGTGCAGCAGGGATCTCAGTTGTCCTTAGCATCATCATCATCACGCAGTTCACCATGACACTGCAGCAGCTGACGAAACTCATCGGGACACTTAGTACTACTGTACACGGTTTCGGGATCATCTTATCGTTGGTGTTATTGGCAACAACACGGACTAATGCTAATGATAGGAACCAACAAGTGCAGTACAGTGGGATCGAGCCTGCGGATGAGTTTGAGTACCCATCTTGGGCGTTCCGGTGCAGGAATTCGAACCTGTTCCGGGGCCAGAGACTGTTTTCGTGCGTGCCTTTGAGACGGTGTCAGGAAGTCGCGCGGCTTTTCGAATTGGCGTTTTTCGTGACCAGGGATCCTGGGATGCAGGAGGACTTGGACAGAATTGTTTGCGGGATTGCCAAGTACATGGAGCCGAAGGTGTGTTGTCCGTCGTTTGTGCAAACCCCGGCGACTTCTGTGTATCCCTCGACTGCGGGTGAGCATAATTGATTTGAGCAGATTTTACGCTGCGATTGTTGCTGAAGAGTGTTCTTTAAGTGTTTGCATTGGTTGGTCTAGTGATTCAGGAAAAAAGTGGAAAAGTTTGAATCGTTTAAGAGGGTTGTCTGAATAATTTTGTCTTTTTCACGTAAATGAAATATCGCTTTCGATAAATTTTGACGCGATGTCTGATGAGCAAAGATTCGTTGTCGAACTAAGCATCAAGCAAATTTATTGCAATTTTTAATAGAGAGATAGGTTGTGCGCTGTATGAAACATGAATGCAATTTTTGCTGGTCGTGCGATTTTCCACCTCTGGAATAATAATCCAAAGCTGGAAAGTTCAGATTATTTCAGAGGGTTTTCTGAATAATTTTGCGTCTTGCCCGTAAACAGAATTTTTCTGGTGACGATTTTTGGCACTATGTCTGATGGAAGAGATGCGTTGTCCAGCAACGAATCGAGCAAATTTTCCGAAATTTTTACTAGAGTTTGTGCTGTGTGAAACATGGTAAGCGATTTCTGCTGGCTTCACGATTTTTTGAATTCGATGTTTGGGAATTTTTGGATTATTCCAGAGGATTGTCAGGGTAATCCTATATCATTCACACGAATGAAATGTTCCCCACCAATTTGACACCATAGCTGATGGAAGGATAAGATACGGTGTGCCCTCCAGTACATGATCCATAATATACTTGAGACTTGATATCACAAAGCTCCCTAAGTAAAAGAAAAAAAATCTCTCCGATTTTTTTCAAGTCTCTGTCTGAATTCCCTGAGTGGATCATTGTGGGAACTCAGGAAATAGAAAAGCAGGACTGTAAATTTTTAATTTGGTGCTTATTCCAAAGATAAGTATGAAGTGACGTTGGGCAAATGTACCCTTGCATCGAAGTTCAGCATCCTATCAATCTTTTTTTTTTCACAGCGGGTAAAGGCCCAGAACGTAAATCTTAATTTTGTCAGCAAAATGCTGGTTTCCCAAGCTCAAAAACTCTCTGGTTCAAATTTTTTTGTTCCCTCTGAAATGAATGAAACATGAATAGGTTCGACTATATTTCTCGTTTTCACGCTTTCCAACAGTGGATGATCATTCAAAATTTTCTGGAAGGTTTTCAGTACAGAGGAGTGTACCTTAATCTGAAACAGGAAAAATAAATCAACTCATTTCCAAATTGTCAGTGAATATCATTAAATGTCCGTGGATAAAGATTTTGAGTTCGACAAAATACCCCGAATTTGTTTTTGTGGGATGCTCCGATTTTCTAATCAAGATGTTCGGAAAATGCTTTTACTTGAACGGTTGAAAATTGGAACAAATAATATACATATCTATAATTATTTGAAAAACATAAATGAAGTCATTTGAATGGAGTCATCAGACATCTCTTCGTATAACAATAAGCACAAAGGAACGTATTCGGTTTTTTATCTGGGGACCCAGTTACATTTTTCATACCCGGGTTTTTGAGGCAGAAAAATTCAAGCAAGCCAGATGAATTTGAAATATAACGCGAAAAGAAAGTCAAAACATGGATAAGAATAATTTTCGGGACGCTGACGTTATATAAATCGTGGAAGCTTGGCGTTGATTGTTTCTATCCTATGATTTGAAACTCTGGAGAGAAGGCCGAATTTGCGAGACTGCCAGACTGAATTGCGGCTTTTAATTGAAATATTTTAATAAGCCACACGACCACACCCAACTTTTTTGGCCCATTTCCCCGCAATGCGTAAATACGGATAACGAAATCATCCTCAGACAAAAGCGTTCTGCAACAAAAAAAAGTGTTCATGTTGTAAAGTTTTTCTCTCCATTTAACCCACGCCGCTTATATATCAAGCTGTCGTAAATTTGTTGATGGTGAGAAATCAATCTTCAGTATCGCGTCAAGTTTCAGGTCAACAGCGGGGACTGGTCACAAAAGTCCCGAGAGGGCCCGAATTTTACACCGAGGACGCGGAATTCAATGTAGAACTTTCTCGACCCAAGAACGCTGTCCGAGTCTTCTCACGTCCACCGAGATTTTTTGATTTGGACGAAGAAAACGCAATCTTCCCGCATCAACCTTGGCAGCAATATCGTCCGGAGAACGAAGTGAGGTACCAGTCAATGAATCTTGAAAGCACACTGATGCAGAATTTAAATTTGTTTCCCCTCTGTACGGGCTTTAATTGTAAAATCTTTCAAATTCTGTGGTTCAAACAGTTGGGCCCTGATGACTCTTAACCTTTACAGGTCAAATTAGTCCCTGTCTGAATTTCTTCAATGTCAATGTACAATCAACACCCCATTAAGCCCCTACCCTCGGCAACTGCCTATTTATTTTCAAAAAAATCTTCGCTAATCACAAAAGCATCGGAAACCACATTACAACGCCATCGATAAAAAATATTGACCACAGAAATATGCTCCTGCCGATGAAGTTTGATAGCCCTCCAACAGGATTCAAGTTTCTACGGGCGATCTCTCATTAAAAAAAAAAAAACGCAAGCACAAAAATGTCAATTAACTTCTTGGGAACATATTAGCTAGAATAATTAACGCATGCCAAGGTTATTTTGATCGTTATGTTGAAGAATGCGACTTTATTCTTTATTAAAGTAAATTTTCATATTTTTGGAACTCTTTTGATGAACCACCATCAACCCCCTTTAAACCTCCGACCCGGTTAAACCACCAAAAAGACTTTTCAAGGTTTGACTGTATTGTAGACATCTATAACTCAGACTTTCCTTCGCGAATCTTCGTAAGTAAAATTTCTGGAGGCCTTTGGATTATTATCCTTGTGGTCCAGGGAACAAAAAATAAAATAAAAATGTAGCTTTATGCTTGTTAAAAGGAAATAAATGCCTATTTTGATATAAATGGCGTAAATTGGGCAAATATACTGTATTGGGTTTGATGGAATGAATTCCTGGCAAAATAAAATTCCGTATGAATTTTGACTCAAGGTCGAATTATCTGGGGGAATTTTCTGCATTGGCGGACTTTTCTCCAGATCCTTAATTGCCGGAAAAATACTCCAGTAGTTTATATGGAGGTTTAAAATTTTTTAAACTCGACGAGAAACAACAAAATGCCGTTCTTCAAATGGGCTCCAAAAAATTCTGTCAACATTCGATCAACGATTTGATTTGAGTATCTTTGTACTGGGGCGGAGTTTCCTAAATTAGGTGAAAAACCTGCGGAAAAAGTCAACATTCCTTCCGATCATTCACAACTCAAAAGCGTTTGAAATACGCCGTAGAAAGTCTAGGAAAGAATTCACACACCTAAATTTCAGGTATTCAGGACATGAATAGAAGAAAACTAAAGAAAGTATGATGTAATGGGCAATGAAATTATGTTTTGAACCCTCTGAAATAACAGGTCAGATCATGCAAATGCCATTGAACAACGCTCGAGTTGCGGTTTGAGCTCCATCACAGTTAGAATAGCCGGAGGCACGGGATCTCTGCCAGGAGAATGGCCTTGGGCAGCAGCAATCGGGAGACGAGGTGACGATACATCTTTTAAATTTATTCTCTTATATTCATGTCGGATTTCGGAGGCGTTATAAAATACTCTTGATGAAAATAATCGACCAGATTTGCGGGATCCGAAAAGGCTCAAATGGGGTTGCGGAGGTGCTCTCATAACGGCGATCCACGTTCTCACTGCAGCACACTGCTTGCCTTTCATCAAGGATCAAGACAAGGTGGTCGACAGCACCAGACTGCGGTACGCGAGACTCCATTGAATAACTGTTCCATAATATCACTTTCAAAAAATAAAATTGGAGAAATGTATTGATCACTTATTGCAAAACCGTGGGGATGGCGCCAGAATAGCTTTCAACAATGAATCATGTCTCACATAAACTCAAACGTGCTTCGCGAATCAGGACTTACATGTACAGTACCTGAGTACCTTACCGCAATTGAGGCGTTTACATACAGTTCAAGCAAAGGAAATATGTTTCGATTCAGGCGACATCTATTTAATGAAAACTAATATCACTGGGGTAACGCAGGGAAACAACAGCGAGTGTATCAACGGAATGATTGTTCTGCCACGCCTCAAGAAAATGAGGTTCAATCTCTATACACTACAGTATTTCCGATTCAGTAAATCTATTTTACGACGAATTTCGATGAAAAGGAATTCTTACATAAAACGAATAGGTTTCTCGAGCCCGTGTCTCATAATGTTATTTGAATCACTTCATTAAAAAAAATGTCGTTACAACATCGTTCTCCCAAGCTCCAACAACTTTGTTGTAATGAAATTTTACTGTGTTCGCTCACTTTTAAAAGTTAGTGCAGTCCTTCACTTTCATCTCTTCCAGAATAGTTTTAGAACAAGAAATAAAGTGAAACATTTTGGAACACAAGGGTTGTCCCAGCATTTCTGGACGGGAATAATTACTGTAGTTCTCTTGTCATTAAAAATTTGAACGTTTTTAATAATTTCCTTATGATTTTTTAGGAAACTGGTATTTTTAAATTTTATAGACATTTGCTCGAAACACTGCATAATCAGAAGTGGAAACTGTTTCTGGTTGCAGCCAAACTTCACTGCCTTTGTACTCAGCATCCTGCTTCTCCGTAGCTGATTTTAGAAATGAAAGTTTTCTCACATTCGAGTAAAATTTAGTAATTTCCGTGATGGTTAACTGATAAAATTCGCTGAATTTCAGGGCGTACGTTGTCCGACTTGGAGACGTGAATATTCTCAGCGAATCCGATGAAGACGAGGCGTTTGCGAGAACATACCGCGTGGCCAAGGCGTACAAGCATGCAAATTACCAAAAATCGCCAAGCTTCTGGAACGACATCGCAGTGCTTCAGCTGGAAAAGCCAACGAAATTCAGTGGTAAGTTAAACGCACCTATTTGAAGTCATATTTCTCGTTTTCACGCTTTCCAACAGTGGATGATCATTCAAAATTTTCTGGAAGGTTTTCAGTACAGAGGAGTGTACCTTAATCTGAAACAGGAAAAATAAATCAACTCATTTCCAAATTGTCAGGGAATATCATTAAATGTCCGTGGATAAAGATTTTGAGTTCGACAAAATACCCCGAATTTGTTTTTGTGGGATGCTCCGATTTTCTAATCAAGATGTTCGGAAAATGCTTTTACTTGAACGGTTAAAAAGTGGAACAAATAATATACATATCTATAATTATTTGAAAAACATAAATGAAGTCATTTGAATGGAATCATCAGACATCTCTTCGTATAACAATAAGCACAAAGGAACGTATTCGGTTTTTTATCTGGGGACCCAGTTACATTTTTCATACCCGGGTTTTTGAGGCAGAAAAATTCAAAGTTCGGTCTACTTAAACTTTATATTGCGCTTTTCTTTCAGTTTTGTACCTATTCTTATTAAAAGCCCTGCGACTGCAATATATTTAGCACCTTCGAACCGCAACTAACAAAGATAGGATACTAAACTGCGATTATAAACTTAATTTTATTTTTTTATTTTATTTTTCAAATGGATATACTGTAGCATAATTTTATGAGACCTCTCTTCCGGCTTAAACGCTCTGACGGTCTGACTTCACGCCGAAAATTAACTTTATGACATAAATTATTCGGTGTGCTGGTGTGGGTTGAAAAAACCGGGTAAAGGGGCGTTACGCATTTAACGGATAACGAAATCATCCTCAAACAAAAGCGTTCTGCAGCAAAAAAAAAGTGTTTCTGTTCTAAAGTTTTTCTCTCCATTTAACCCACGCCGCTTATATATCAAGCTGTCGTAAATTTGTTGATGGTGAGAAATCAATCTTCAGTATCGCGTCAAGTTTCAGGTCAACAGCGGGGACAGGTCACACAAGTCCCGAGAGGGCCCGAATTTTACACCGAGGACGCGGAATTCAATGTAGAATTTTCTCGACCGAAGAACGCTGTCCGAGTCTTCTCACGTCCACCGAGATTTTTTGATTTGGACGAAGAAAACGCAATCTTCCCGAATCAACCTTGGCAGCAATATCGTCCGGAGAACGAAGTGAGGTACCAGTCAATGAATCTTGAAAGCACACTGATGCAGAATTTGAATTTGTTTTCCCTGTGTACCTGTATGGGATTTAATTGCAAAATCCTCCAAATTCCTTGGTTTAAACAGCTCGGCCCTGGTAACTCTAACCATCGCAGGTCAAATCAGTCCCTGTCTGTTTCTTCAATGTCAATGTACAGTCAAAACCCCATTCCGCCCCTACCCTCGGCAACTGCCTATTTATTTTCAAAAAAATCTTCGCTAATCACAAAAGCATCGGAAACCACATTAAAAGCCATCGATGAAAAATATTGACCACTGGAATATGCTCCTGCCCATGAAGTTTGATATCCCGCCAACAAGATTCAAGTTTCTGCGAGCGATCTCTCATTAAAAAAAAAACTATTAGCTAGAATAATTTACGCATCCCAAGGTTATTTTGATTGTTATGTTGAAAAATGCAACTTTATTCTTATTAAAGTAAATTCTCATATTTTTGGAACTCGTTTGATGAACCACCAACCCTCTTATTTAAACCTCCAACCCGGTTGAACCACCAAAAAGACTTTTCAAGGTTTGACTGCTGTATTGTAGGCCTCCATAACTCAAAGACTTTCCTCCGCGAATCTTTGTAAGTCGAATTTCTGGAGGCCTTTGGGCTATTATCCTTGTGGTCCAGGAAACAAAAAAATAAAATAAAAATGTAAGCATTATGCTTGTTGAGAGGAAGGAAATGCTTATTTCGCTAAAAATGGCGTAAATAGGGCAAATATATTGGGTTTGATGGAATGAACATTCAGTTCCTGGCAAAATAAAATTCCGTATAAATTTTGACTCAAGTTCGAATTATCTCGAGGAATTTTCTGTATTGACGGACTTTTCTCTAGATCCCTAATTGCCGGAAAAATACTCCAGTAGTTTATATGGAGGTTTAAAAATTTTTGAACTCGACGAGAAACAACAAAATGCCGTTCTTCAAATGGGCTCCAAAAAATTCTGTAAACATTCGATCAGCGATTTGATTTGAGTATCTTTGTACTGGGGCAGAGTTTCCTAAATTAGGTGAAAACCCTGCGGAAAACGTCAACATTCCTTCCTGTCATTCACAACTCAAAAGCGTTTGAAATACGCCGTAGAAAGTCTAGGAAAGAATTCACACGCCTAAATTTCAAGTATTCAGGACATGAGTAGGAGAAAACTAAAGAAAGCATGACGGAATGGTCAATGAAATTATGTTTTGAACCCTCTGAAACAACAGGTCAGATCATGCAAATGCCATTGAACAACGCTCGAGTTGCGGTTTGAGCTCAATCACAGTTAGAATAGCCGGAGGCACGGGATCTCTGCCAGGAGAATGGCCTTGGGCAGCTGCAATCGGGAGACGAGGTGACGATACATCTTTTAAATCTATTCTCTTTTATTCCTGTCGGATTTCGGAGGCGTTAATACTCTTAATGAAAAAAAATCGGCCAGATTTGCGGGATCCGAAAAGGCTCAAATGGGGTTGCGGAGGTGCTCTCATAACGGCGATCCACGTTCTCACTGCAGCACACTGCTTGCCTTTCATCAAGGATCAAGACAAGGTGGTCGACAGCACCAGACTGCGGTACGCGAGACTCCATTGAATTACAGTACTTTTCCATAAGATCACCTTCAAGAAATAAAATTGGAGAAATGGATTGATAAAGTATTGCAAAACCGTGGGGATGGCGCCAGAATAGCTTTCAACAATGAATCTTGTCTCACATGAACTCAAACGTGCTTCGCGAATCAGGACTTACATGTACAGCACCTGAGTACCTTACCGCAATTGAGGCGTTTACATACAGTTCAAGCAAAGGAAATATGTTTCGATTCAGGTGACATCTATTTAATGAAAATTAATATCTTCGGGGTAACGCGGGGAAACGACAGCGAGTGCATCAACGGAATGATTGTTCGGCCACGCCTCAAGAAAATGAGGTTTAATCTCTATACTGTACAGTATTTCCGATTCAGTAAATCTATTTTACGACGAATTTCGATGAAAAGGAATTCTTACATAAAACGAATAGGTTTCTCGAGCCCGTGTCTCATAATATTATTTGAATCACTTTATTTAAAAAATGTTTCGTTACATCGTTTTCCCAAGTTCCAAAAACTTCGTTGTGATGAGGGATTTTACTGTGTTTGCTCACTTTTTGAAGTTAGTGCAGTCCTTCACTTTCATCTCTTCCAGAATCATTTAGTCTAGACTCTAAAACAAGAAATAAAGTGAAACATTTTGGAACACCTCCCGCAAGAGTTGTCCCAGCATTTCTGGACGGGAATAATTGCTTTAGTTCTCTTTTCATTGAAAATTTGAACGTTTTTAATAATTTTCCTTATGATTTTTTGTAAACTGGTATTTTCAAATTTCAAAGAAATTTTCTCGAAACACTGCATAATCAGAAGTGAAAACTGTTCCTGGTTGCAGCCAAACTTCACTGCCTTTGTACAGTATATTCACTCAGCATCCTGCTTCTCCATAGCTGATTTTAGAAATGAAAGTTTTCTCACATTCGAGTAAAATTTAGTAATTTCCGTGATGGTTAACTGATAAATTCGCTAAATTTCAGGGCGTACGTTGTCCGACTCGGAGACGTGAATATTCTCAGCGAATCCGATGAAGACGAGGCGTTTGCGAGAACATATGCGCACCGGTTCCGCATGTTCGTACGTTTAATGGTTTTTAGCGGTTCGAAGACCTTGCTGTAGCGTCACGAAGTCGACCTTTTCGGTTGCTTTAAGTCACCATTCAATTTGCGTGGATAAACTTCAGCCCTTTTGATGAAAAAAAAAATCGAATGAAACACCGGCTTCAGCACTGATGTGTTGTATTTCTGATGGAATACAGTGGGTTCACATATGACAGGAACATTTTTTAGTAAATATACACTCAAGTACTGTACCATTATGTGATCTCATTTAAAATGCGCACCTTGAATTGTTGAGCCAATTTTTTTGTTCAGAAAAAATGAATCATTACGCATTTTAGAAAAAATGAATGAGACGTGAAAACCAGTTTTCTCTGTGCAAAAGTTAATTTGATGTAAGAAATAAAACGCTGGAATTCGAAAGTTTTATGAATAAAAATTTGAAATAAGGCGTGCTTCAATCGTTATTATTTCGCATTTTCATCTATAGTACTGTAATTTGATTTAGGCCTAAATATGTAAATTTAATCATTCTAGTCTTTAAAATATTTCTCTGAACTTCACTGAATTTTTATAGCAGTTAAAAGCAGTTTTCGATGGCACAAGAATCAATTTATTTTAGTAAATAAACATAGAAATTTGAAATTTAGACTAATAAAAACGTACTTCCGTGCGATTTGAAAAAGTGTTGTCAAATTTTTCTAGATGGATAAGAAAAATATTTTAAAAGTTAATCGTATCTGATGGATGATCTTAAAGGCAGCGTAGTAGGGCGTTTTGGAAGAGGCTGAACAAGCTCGACTTTGTACTGTATGTTTTATTTTTATTACTGCGTTCATTTGGCTCAAGATTCCAGATAATCAGAGGCTATCCTTTTCCAGAGTACCTTTCACCTGTTTGTCTACCAACGCCAAGCACACAAGCCTCAGAAGCAACTCGCAGTGGGGAAATGATCGCCATCGGATGGGGGGCTGACGGTACGTTTATCAATTTTGTCAAAATATTTCAGCTTTTTAAACGCTTTGATGAGAGCGAAAATTGTATTGGTTCTTGAGTTGTATCGGTCCAAAATATACAGTGTATGATCAAATTACCATTCAGACTTCGCCGAAAATTCCGTAAACTTGACATTTCGCAATGAACCGCGATCACTTCGCGTGAAGGTCGACAATTTACGTGAATTAAATCGGAACACGAAGCGAGACTTGATGTAATAAGCATATCATGTACAATCATTGGCCCCAATTTCAACTCGCTTTTTAATCCTCGCGCAGGATCTTCAAAGGACTCGGTCGTGGACCAACTCCAATCCGTGTCTCTCCCTTTGGTCGACTTTGAGACCTGTGTGGACAAGTATTCGGATTTCGACATTCCTCTCGAGGGAACGCAATTTTGTGCCGGAAGAACGGGCAAGGACACTTGTAGAGGAGACAGTGGGGCTCCAACCATGCGGTTCAATCCGATCCGAGGAGCATTCGAGGTCATTGGAATCACTTCGATAGGAAGCACCAAGTGTGGCACTGGGATACCAGGGGTCTACACGCGGGTTGAGGCCTTTGTGGAATGGATAGACAGGATCATCAGGTCCACTTGATGCGTCGTCCGTGTGGGCCAGTTGAACAGTGCCAACTCGCTTATTGTATGCAGTAAAATCTCGTTGCAACAAATAACTACGTTAATACAAATTTTGAAGTATATAACAAACTTTTGCTCAAGTTCCAGCAGAAAGTCCATATTATATAGAGCTAAGTGCAGTATATGTTGAAACAATCTTTAAATAAAAATTCCCAATCACAGAACAGTTATAACAAAATTCTTTGAGGAATGTCAAGTATAGATTCTCCAGGTAGAAATTTCCTGACTGACAGACAGTCTGAAATTTCCAATCCAAGATGTTGATGACTGGTTTATATGTAGCATGAATGGAAGCTGACAATTTCAAACATGCTTCAATAAAGTGGTTCCACGCATCATCACCACAGATTGAAGAGATTGGTGAATCAACTGATGTAATGCATGCTTGCTGAAGCTAACTTTTCTTTCTGAGGATCAGCTCTCAATTTTTTAAACAAAAAAGAAAATTAGAGAATGCCAAAGAAGCAAGATTTTATTGATTATAGGAAGGTCTGATATGAAAGCTTTTCCAGTCATAATTTTGGAAATCTCTTCAAAGCAATTTTTCAACGTAACACATTTATTGTACGTCCCCAAAAGTTTGTTGTGGCGAGGTTTTACTGTACTGTAGATACGATAAATACAGTACTGATGCATGATGAACAGCACGGGGTACGGCGATGTTCAGGGATGAATACTTGGAATAAAAATGCCCTCATAATTTTCGAAAATTTCATGGGATATTTTTTTTACAGTTGAACCTCAAGGTACCAACAAAGCAAAATCCAGTTGAGGAGGTTTTGAGTTGGGAAGACTATTCCCTTGTTGGTTGGGGTGATGGAAGTAAAAAATAATTGCAGGATATTGTAGTTGATGATGCTGTATTCATGGCCCTGAATTTCTTCTTGAATGAGTTGACAGATGCTGAACTTGGATGCAAGGGCTCATATATCAAAATTAATCTTTCACCTCCTTTCAAAGAGAATCAAGTTAAATTTTTATTGCTATACTGTACATCATTTCCTGCGTCAATAAATTAATAGCTAAAAGGTATAGTTACATACATCCCTTCAATAACGTGGGTCGTCATTTGTCAACGACTTTTTTCAATTTTTTTTAATTTTGAAATCTTGGCATTCCTCGAAAATTTTTTCCCAGATGACACTTTATTTTTGGCTATTATAATACTCATCGACATTCAGCAGAATCAGATCAACTTTGGTTTGCGAATTGGCAATCTTAAGCGTTTCATTGATTCACATGGAGGGAATACAATGCTGTACTCAAAGTGATTTTAAAATGTTGGATAATTTATATTTGTTAAACTGAATTTTCAGTTTTAATTTCCATTTTTTCAACATGGAGTTAATTTGTGTAACTAACACCAGCGGAGTTGGGGAAAGATTTCGTTTTCACGGAATCTTCATCTTATAAACAGACACCATTTCAGAATGTCTTGAATTTTAGGTACTTTATATATTTGATAATGTCTTAGGTTCATCGCGGGACTATATACAGTTCCTAGTTTTTCTCTAACCAAAAGTAAATAAAAGTAGAACAAGAATTCAATTTATCGAAAAAAGTTTTTTGGGATGAACAAAGATCTCTTGTAATGGATATTTCCTTTCTCTGCTCCTCGCATAATTTTGTTAGAATGTTTTAGGAAGTTGATGATTGCCATACAATCTAGTCTTAGAAGAAACATTCCAAGAGAAATTCCTCTGGAAAGAAGCACAATCTTTTGTACTGCATTTTTCTGTCACTTTTGAAAAATGCAGCGCTTTTTATAACATGCAGTTATAATTTCATTCAGAAAGATTTGAAAATCCAGATTTTGATGGGCATGTGTGAGGTAATCAGGTGAAAAACGAAAAGCAGTAACTAAAGATTCAGCAAGCAAAACTGGATACTGTACTACAGTACTGTATTAATGAACAGCTTTTTTGTAACCATTTTTATATTGAGGTCCAACTCATTTAATCCCTTGGGGATTATATTGGAAGCCAGGAAGTCTGCATATTTCTTGCCATACCTCAGACAAAACACACGCAACTTTTTGATATTCCCGTTCATTGGTCACATCTTATTTTAAAATAAAGCATACAGAAACCTTTTAGTATTTACTATATTTTTTTTTCATTCAACCAGTCACACGTGTAAAATATCAACATCAGTGTGAAGCAGTAGCAAAATACACCACAAACATTGAATACCCAAACTTTCTTCTCTTGAATTCACAATGAATTCCCCAAAATCCCAACAATTTTTGATAAAATCCGTGCTGCCTCCTCAAAAATCAAATAAAGGCAATTAATCCATATTCTTTGGTTTAAAACATAGAAAAACTCTGAGAGATGCACTGTGTTTTATAATTGTAATTAGGCTGCTGTACATGCATGACTCAATTTGTGTGGCTGTATTTTCACAAGGAAAGCTGTATTTATTAATTTGGCAAACCTGAATCTTATTTTTTCTACTTCTGGTCTATCTTGATTTTGGCTTTATTTTTTTCAAGTGATTCATTGTCGCCTGAATAAGATTATCTTTTTTCAATCCTGATAAAATTGCCTTCTTACTTGATTAGGGAAAAATTCCTATATTTTCAACTGACTTATGTAAATTGTTTTTTGTCTATTTTCATTTATTGCTAGAAATTTATTTTATGCACCTGGAAGTGACAGCAGGATTATTGCTAATTTGCTATCTGAAAATTGAACCAGTGCCAATACTCCAAAATCCCTTTTTGATGCGTGGAAAAACCTGTTTCCCAGAAAGATGCATTATTTTCTCAATTTTTGTCAACAGATTTCTCAATCTTTGAAATGGCATCATTTTTTCTTGATGAATCTTGTGTTCTATCCGCTGCTGGCTTTATTTGCCCAACAATATTTTCATCAGCTGAAGCAGATTCTCCTTTCATTCTATTCCTGTGATCAACTTTTCTGGATTCCAACAGTGTTTCTGTTCCAGAATCACTTGTCAGATTTTTGTTCGCAGTGCGCTGGTCAGGTGAGGATGAGTTTGCAGGAAACTTTTTGGCTTGATCTAGTCTTTTTTCTGCTGGCCTACTCTCTGATTTACCAGCATCTGAACTACCATCAAGATCCTTTTTCTCAGAATCATTTATGGAAGGAACAGCTTTTCGAAAGATATTCGATTCTATTGCAGACTTCTTTGGTCCATTTATGCTGGATGCTTCAGCTTCATCTCCTTTTGAGTATTTTTTGAGATCATCAATCTGCTCTATTTTTTGCTTTTCTGCCTGATCAGCAGGCTTTTTCTTATTTTGCTTTCCTCTCAATTCGCCATCTTCCAAATTTTCAGAATTATCTTTGACTGAATCAGTTTTGTTAAGGTCATTAAGAGGGTCATTTAATCCTTGAACAGATTCCTTCTTGGCCATTTCCAGTTTCAAGTCATCCGCTGTGTCATTGAATTCTTTGGAAGAATCATTCTTGGAAATTTCAGTTCTTGAGTCTTGTTGGTCTATTCTTGATTCTATGGTAGAATCATCATTGTCAATTCCCTTCTCTGATTTCATGGGTATTTTCAGCTTCAAGCCATCCAGAGGGTCATTTACCTCTTGGGCAGAATCATCCTTGGAGATTTTTGTTTTGGAGTCTTCATGGTCCCTTATTTTGGCAGAATCATCCTTTGCTTTCATCTGTCCCAAGCCATGATCACTTGATCCTTGGTCAGAGTCATCCTCGAACATTTTTGCTTTTGAGTCCAGCGAACCTCGAGATCTTCTGACCGAATCATCCCCTGAAAATGACGGTTCTGTGGATTGTTTCTTCTCCAAATTTTCGGATTTTTTCTTCCCGAAGTCAAATCGCTTTGGGAACTCCTTTTCTATGTCTTCAATTTTTCCACCATCTTGATTGCTGCGTTTCGGGCCATCAAATTTCCCCAGTTCCATTGCCAACAAATTATCTTTCGGAGCTGTTTCATCGTCTTCTCCCTCCAGATGGTGCTTGGGACGGTAAGCTGGGTAGAAGTGACGTTTGACAGTATCAACTACTGCTGGTTCTCCAGGCCTCAGTCTGTCTTTTCCTTCCCTGGGAATCTGATTTTGAGCGTGAAAAATAGTTTTTAAAACGCCAAAACCTGACAAAATGTTTGACCCCAGGTCAAAAAAGGATTGTAGAATAGTTCTCCAGCGAATACAATGACAGACATTTTGATAGATGAGCTGAAGCTCTTCAAATACTTTTTGAATCAAGAGATTTGCAAAAAATTTGACTTCATGATTTTATGATTTAGGGTATGATATAGCGGGCTTGACTTGTATTGGTTTATCATAGCAAAGTTATTTTTTCGCCTGATATATATCATAGAAACATTTCATCATTTTTGAATGTCATGATGATGGGTATACATATAGTATATACCGGTACCTGTAGAAAGTTGCCTTATATACCTTATTGTGAAAAGCATATATTAGTAAGATAAATGAGCCTTTTTCTTGGTTTTCTGGAAGAAGTGTCCTCAAACTTAGCCCAACTATACTTGAAGTAACACACATGCATGCTATGAAAAGTTATAAGATAGGTTAAAGCAAAAAAAATTTCAAGTTAGGATAACTGCAAGTTTTATTATTCATGAAAGGATTGGCCAGAGAATCAGCAGGAATAAAAATTAAATTTAACCTTACAGAGTTTCATGACTGGAATGCTTGACATACAGCAGAGAGGTGGAACTATGAATCATTATACTTTTCAAAATAAAAACTTCCATATGGTTGACTTTCTTATCTTTTTCTTTACAATATTTCAGAAATATTATTGGTCATTGCAACCAGCATGTTCTGAGACTCAGGACACTGTCATAATCTTGTACATTATCATGGTCTGGAGAGCTGAGTAAAAAGCTATATATAGAACAGAAATGAACCTTTTACTGGAAGTTGAGCTGTTTCAAGTAAAATTTCAACTTTTGTTAGAGGTCTTACATGATACAGGTATATAGGGTTTTTTAAGATGTTCACCTGAACAGCTCTTTGGCGCATCTTCTTCTCCATAGACTTGGAATCCATTCCACCAATGCTGAGGAGTACAAAAAGAGCTGTTCCACAGATAACAATGAGAACCCATGCAAGCAGACATTCAGAGCTTGGCCTTGTGAACCTTGAAGTCCCATTTGATTTCTGAAAAACAAAAATGTGTTTTATACAAAAATGCATGTTTGCATCATGCATAAAATCATCAAGAAAAGATGAATTGCCATGCTAGAAAACTCACCTTTTTGGAAACAGTAGACACCACTAAGCCTTGCATTGCCAAGCTAGAAATAAATTTCACTCTGAGCTTTGATGATGAGATATGATGATGAGAACACAAGTCAATTGAAGTGCTGTATAAGAGATTCACCACACTGCAATGGGGACCGAGATCAGATTTATTGTGAGCTCAGCGACTTCACTTCAAAAGCAGCGAATATTGAGACTTCATCTCCTGGCAGGAAAGAGAAAATCATCCCTGGGTCGACAAATAATGTCTGGAAAAGGGAAGAAATGAAGCAGGATGGCGGATTTGGCAAATAAACTTCTCCAGGGGATTTCTCAATAGTTTCCGAAATCACCGGCAAATTTCAATTCCATCGGCTGCTTGCGAAAATTTTTTAAATACTTTATTGCAGTCCTTCGTATTATAGAGAATCCCCTTTTTTTTTTAAATAGGATGCATCGTCATACATTAAAAAATGTCTCACGTGCTAAATTGTAATGAATTCCGGGATGATATTGCGAAGAAATCTGAAAAAAGAAAATACGCTCATTCTGAATGTAAATGTAGAAGAAATATTCTGCAAATACGAGTACTTGAAATTATACCAGCCCTAATAATGCTGTACATCAGAGGATCGCGATCAAAACCTGTAGGAAACTGGAGTTTAATTCTTTTCAATTTTTTATTGATTGTTTGATTGAAAAAAACATTGAGAATCCCCAAATTATTTTGATCAACTCCTGCCGTGTCGTCATTGTCTTGTTCAATCAAATACATTTGTTTTCAAATCAATGATTGAGGCACATGAACAGACATTGATTAAATCTCAAGAAATGAAAACTTTTTTTTAAATGAATTCAAAAAAGAAACGAAAACATTCAAATTTTAAATAATTTCATAATGATTTTTCGGGACTTTGCATATAATTCTTAAGCTTTTTTGAATTGTGCGTCTTTTTGGATCTTCATTTGATTTTCGATCAATATTTGATAAGTAATGTAACTCAAAATTGCCAAGCTCGGCTTCACCCGATGGCCAAATTATTTTACTGTGACTCGCAAGAACTTTCGAAAAACTCTTTGTGTCATAGTGCGATGGAATAATCAGAGTGAGTTTCTCACCGAAAATAAAGACAGAAAAAGACCGAAAAGGTCTCATCGCTTGTTATTGACGTCTCTATCCTAAATAAGAGGATGAAGACTTTATTACTTGCATCACTGCGCTTACGAAACTACGAATCGAAGGACGAGACATAATTTCCTCAATTTAAAAGTCATCATTTCCTGTCTTTATTGTCAACACAGCTCGGATCCCATGTATATTCCGACGGAAATTTAAATTATGGATACAAATCTCATGACTGTGGTGTTCGATCAGCTTCACAAAAAAAAAATTGTCAGCAATTCAAATCCTTACCGAGTTATGCATGTATATGCTCTTAAGATACTTTTTACTCTGCCAAAATCACAGGAAACGGCGATTTGACGTGAAAATCGCTTCCATCGAAGATACTGTGCAGTATATGCTGTATTATGTATCATTATACTGTACTGATTTATGTTTTTGGCTTGTCATTTGTATAGCTGATTGATTTTTTCAAAAAATTACTTGCAACAACTTAAATTTTGTCTCAATTATATATTGACACATATATGACACACGAGCTTTGAGAGAATTGTTCCCAGAATATGTCTCCTAAAATACCAATTTTTCATAATAATTTCTGTATTACAACATGTACAGCAGTACTGTACATTCTTTTAATCCACATATATTTTTTACCGGTTTCAAGTATCATATTATGCAATCCGTACATATTCGGGAAAAACGTTCTTCTGTTGTTGACAGAAGTATGATTCTCTGTAAGTTATTTAAATAGTCACAAAATTATTGTATATTTTTTATTCTGGAACAAAAAGTATACATAGAAACGTAGTGTGTATTGTAATCGAGGCAGCATATTCCTCAATGATGATGATGCAAAAGCATATTACCCAGCAAATAATTTACCCGTATTTCCACCCGTCAAAGACCTGTCATATGCGGGTAGCAGCCACCCGTTTTGGGAAACGGGTACTGGGTCGAAAAAAAATGGGTGATCGCCAGTAGAACCACCCGTTTTGGCAGATGGGTGTTTGTATGGATGAATGTGCTGAGCACCCGTTTTCTCCAAACGCCTGCTTTGTTAAGGCTAAGAGAGATTCAGCCGTCATATGCGGGTGAATCACCCGTTTTTTGAAAAACGGGTGAAAAATAAACACCACACGCCATTTATACAGCTGTATAAAGGGGGCGCGCCGTTTTTACAGC
>CAJPEX010000310.1:60005-91198 GCA_905338405.1 Notodromas monacha
CTGTATGAGAACAGCGCAGCTCTGTATGAAAACAGCGCAGCTCTGTATGAGAACAGCGCAGCTCTGTATAAGAACAGTGCAGCTCTTTTCTCTTTATGGTGCAGCTCTGTATGGCGCAGCACTGTGCCATATAGAGAACAGTGCAGCTCTGTGTGAGAACAGTGAGGACAACAGCACAGCTCTGTAAAAAAATACATGTGCACCTCTGTAATATACTGAGAAATGGCATATTAATTATATATACACTATACAGCATTTAAAAATACTTTTGTTTTAAAAAGTGAAACTAGAAAATTTGAAATCACATAAACAATGCATCCAAAACAAAAGACTACAGAAATTTTAATCATCATTAACACATAGAGATCCATGCATATAGAGAACAGATAATTTTTCACATGTATATTTTTACAGAGCTGCGCTGTTCTCTGGGCTGTTCTCATACACAGCTGCAGCAGTATAATATAGCAGTGCACTACAACCTTCAGACATCATGTTGGCTGTGTAGCCTAGTTGTTATGGTGAAGTGCTCTGTTTTCATGGGGCAGTGGTTCGAATCCCCTGCGTGTTTGAAAATTTTCCTTGTATTGTCTCGGGAATGTTGTGTCTGTTGATGTTTGTCTGTGCTTGTCTGTTGCCCTTGTGAGTTTATGTGTGTGTGCTGTCCTACTGGTGTGTGTATGTCTAGATAGTTGCCATTGAATGATAAAAAAGAGTATGCACTACATTTTTGAAGCACCAATTGGCTAAAAGTGGGCTGCGCTGTTTATGCAGCATCTGAGCTATGCTAAATAAACAGCGCATGCCACTTTAGAGTTGACTGTGCCATTTATTCAGCATGCGGGCCACTAGACAAATGCTGTATTAGCAGTGCATGCCCTTTATACAGTTGTATAAATGTCGCGCACTGTTTATAAGCATTCATCTAGTGGCCCATATGCTGTAGAAACAGCGCGCCCCCTTTATACAGCTGTATAAATGGTGTGCGCCAATTATAAAGCATATGGGCCACTATAAATGCTGTAAAAATGGCGCGCCCCCTTTATACAGCTGTAAAAACAGCGCGCCCCCTTTATACAGCTGTATAAATGGCGTGTGGTGTTTATTTTTCACCCGTTTTTCAAAAAACGGGTGATTCACCCATATATGACGGCTGAATCTCTCTTAGCCTTAACAAAGCAGGTGTTTGGAGAAAACGGGTGCTCAGCACATTCACCCATACAAACACCCATCTGCCGAAACGGGTGGTTCTATGGGTGATCACCCATTTTTTTTCAACCCAGTACCCATTTCCCAAAACGGGTGGCAGCTACCCGCGTATGACGGGTCTTTGACGGGTGGAAATACGGGTAAATTATTTGCTGGGTGTAATCGAGGCATATTCCTCAATGATGATGATGCAAAAGCATATTAATTGCTGGAAGAACAAAAATAAACACATATACCGGTATATTAGTTTTCAACCTATAATACTGTATATCATATGAGTTATCCAGTATCATGTACAGTAATTTGTGTAACTATATATACAGTACATATATATCTGATGGTAGAATAATAATTCGAGTACAATAATAATTTGAGTCATCATATAATGCTCAGAATGCTTAAAATGAGCTGGAAGCCATGCTTTTACTGCTGTTAACAGCCCTGAAGCTGAATTTATAGACATTGTTGGAATACAGTATAACCTAATTCACCAGGTACACCTAATTTACAATTGCATGGTACAGTACAGTACAGCACTGTATAACATGAGTTAGTCAGATTATATCAAGTGTTTTAAGGGCCGCATGAAACACAGGTGGTAGCGTGGCCGAGCGGTCTAAGGCGCTGGTTTAAGGCACCAGTCTCTTCGGGGGCGTGGGTTCGAATCCCACCGCTGCCAGTGTTTTTCACCTTGTTCCGTCTCACTTCAATGATACGTAATTATAATTTGTCATATGTTGAAAAATCATTTCGTATCAAGGACTATCCGCGATTTTTGAAGAAAATTCCGACAGAAATAAAAACGGAATCGTGGATGTGCACGATTCCACATATATATGTGCACAAGCACATATGCTTGTGCTTCCACCAGGAAAGTTCGGAAATAACGATGCTTTAGAATTTAAATAATTTATTTCCTAATTTTTGACTGACTTCTACATATTATGTTTAAAAAATATGCTATTCCACGGTTATGCTTATTTTTCTGTCTGTGAATTTTTCTCGAAGAAATGCGCGCATTATTTCGCAAGAACATCATAATTATACTCATTTATTCTCTTTTCTTTGCGCGTGAAAATAATCAGCAGTCTCTTGCTATTGCTGTTTCCTCTCTTACCAGAACTTTCAAGATAATGCTCTGGTTTGAGCTGTATACAAATCCTGTAACTTCCTGTTGCATGGTTTCATCTTGCTCGATGAGTCAGAAAGATTATCTGGTGTGTTTCTTAGAGTTCAGATGAGTATAGCTCTGAAAGGAAGTGCAAGAACTGGAATTTTTATTTACCAGCAAGTTGTGTGCGACAGTGTATTCATTCCCACGTCCTGAAATTGAAACAGAGAGGGTTTATATTTTCGATGCGAAACGTATATACAGGCCTGAAAGGGGTTTTGTTGCAGAATTTTATTTCAACTTTGGCTTTGGAGGATAAATTGATGGCAAAGGATGAGTTTTGTGCAGCAGTGAAATAATTTATTGAACAGCAACTTATTATTTGTGCTACAGAGTTTAAATTAAAAAATTGGTAAACAGTGGAATCTGCTTATCGAAAATGTTTTCCCAAATAGCGGGGATTTTTTCTCAGTTTCAGAACAACAATGCAAGTGTTTGCTGTTTTATTATTTTACCTTTCTGTTATTTCTGTCTATAAAATCTCGGGGCACGAGGTCACGTCAAGGCTCCTCTGTCAGCTGGTTAATGATTCATTGATCATCGAATCCGAATTCTCTCTTCAACTGATGAACTCGCCTGCGTATGAAGTTCATGAATGCTTCTGCAGAGTGGAAAATGCGGAGAAGGTTCATTGGATAAGAACCAAACCAAGGAAGGAAATTCCTTTTATACATCATAAGGAATCTGCTGGTGATGATCGGAGTTCCGAAGTCTGCTCAATACAGTATTTAGTTGATTTCAAGAAGAATATGTCCGATCAAAATAACGTTATTGCGATGATTTTTTGTCAAACAACTGTTAAAATCTGTGATAATTGGAAGAATCACAAGGTTGGTGATTCTTCCTGCAAAGGTAACCGGCGAATTGAAACATGGACAGGCCGAATGAATCATGAGAACTGTGAGTACAGTATACATATGCTGTCATTCTGATTATTTCCAATACGTTGAAAATAATGCACAGTACTGTATCAGTGTAAAGATAGGGATTGAACTACAAACATTGCATTTTTCAAAGGACATTACATTTCACTGGTTGTTGCGAATATTTTAACGGTTATATTAAATTTGACACTCTAGCTTTAGAGAACCCAAATTCCCCAGCAAATTTAGTCTTTCATTTCTATCTGTGTTCATCTTGGAAGACCTTGGTTCCCACAGATGGTCAGCAGCCTCCAAGGCTGTAATTTATTACAGATGTTTTTGGCAGCCTCCAAGGCTGTATTCTATTACCAAGTTCCAGTTGCTGTTTTTTGTCCTTGAAGGACAGTTTTCCTGTTTTCCAAGTTTGACTATTTTTGACACAGTCCAAATCAAACCTTTGCAAGAGAACATTCTACAAGATTTTGCGAGTCTGTTGTGAATTCTGAATTATAACAACTTTAAAATAGGGTGTTTTGTACCCCGGTTGTAGCCCGACCAAATTCTTGTGTTTCATTTCCAATTTCAGCTTTCAAACTTTCTTTATAAATTCAAACCTTTCCTTTCTTGGGATTACCCCAACACTGGTAACATATGCTGATAGTTAATGATGTGTATCTAATAAATTCCTTGGAAATTCAATTATTTCAAGATAATATTGATGAAATTTAATTCTGTAATAAGTGAAATGTTTGCTGAGAACATTTAAAAATCATACAGGTACACAATAATGAATATTCTGTGAGAAAGTACAGTACTTCCAAACTGCGCTTTATTCTCACTTGAAATTGGGAGATTTTACATTCAGATTGCAGCATTATTTTTTTGCCTAAAAAGGAGCAGTTTGTTTCTAATTCAGTCTTATAATTTATAATTTCTTCGGCTTCACATATAATAGCTCTCGAGACTGCAGGTAAAGTCTCTTATCAATGGACCCGCAATATATTACCTGAAATTTCAGGCGTTTTCCTTGCTTAATGATGCAGGTGACTCATGAGCATTGAGTACTGGTAAACACGAATATGTACTTCGTCAGGGTACTGTAAATGCTCAAATCAGCAAAATAAAAAACTTTTGCAAAATGTGATATTTATATATACCGGTATATAGAATACAAGCACGTAAAATATGTTTTCAATTATATGCCCATCAGCTATTTGTCAATCTGTTTGTCGAAGAGTGACGGAATCCATTGAAAGAGGACAAATTCAATGTGAAAAAAAGCTGCAGCATCCATCTAGAGATTAATTCAATTTCTTTTTTGCATTCTCAAAATCCATCCCCTATATTATATGCTACTTATGTAGTGTATGTTTTGTTTCATCATGTTGAATGACAATAGTTATTCTTGTGCTGACAAACTGATTTTTTCAACAGTTCTTCGTCAAGCAACCATCAATCATTCCAGCTTAGATGCTCACCACAATTCTGATCCTTCAATATCCGCCCAAAAACATGGCGCATATACTTTGCTGAGGGTGAAAGATCGTTCCAAAATTAAAATCCAATGTCAATATCCGAATCTCACCAAAAAAAATTGCCGGTGGATTACCGACAGCACCATCATAAAGCCCCAAGGAGGTTATAGTAATTATGGAAACACGACTATGCTGGTGACATTGGACACCAACGGGTCAAAACGGAAATTACCTGAAGGGTACAATAGCACGAAGCTCGAAGGTGTTCATGTGGAATTTGTACCAGCAGGCAGCACCCACGACATGGGTTCCTGTAATCTGTTTATTGACAGTTTCAAGAAGGAGATGGTTGACCTGTTTTGGTGGTGTGCACCCAAATCCGAAAAAGTTCGCATACTCCCATCATCATGGGTAGTCATTACTCAAAGGGATGGTATGTTGAGTGCATTCCAAAAAGCACTGCGCTACTCAGCATTTTAATTTTGAATGACGTTTTTGCGTTTATGTCTGACAATAAGAAGATACACTGGTTTCTATATATATTTTGTATGCTGTAATCGCAGATGAGTGATCAGAAATACCTGCCTAATTTTTTCCGCTTCCAAAAGACATTTAGTTATTTTAAAAAAAATACATGCTGTGCGCATATTTCATGATTCTGGCCCAAAAACTCTATTTTATCTCTATTGTGATTCTGAATTCCTGCGTAAAATTAATTTTCAAAAGCAGCTAATATGAGAACAAAAAAATATGAGTACTGTATTGTGAAAAGTTTCTCTGGTACTTATTTATCAGACTATTTTTTTTTACAATTATCTGACTATTTATGTCTGAATATTTATGCGCTGGCCCCTGGCTGTGATGAATCACAAATGAAGGTCATTTTTTCAGAAATGAATGCGTTTTCATCAACTCCAGGGGCTTGATAGAAAAGAAATAAACTTGTAAGAAGAAAGAGTGAAGATAATCATAATACTGTACTGTATTAGAACACATTATCCTACAGGAATCCTTCAGCTTGACTTCTGTCTGCATGTAGGTCATTTTTCTCATAATTTCTACTTATGTCTGCCTTTCAATATCAAAAAAGAGAAAATCTGAAATAAATCTTAAACTTTTAGAGAGTTTCTATTATTTTTGTGATTCTACCATCAGGAAAGCTCAGACAGGACATTAAACCGTTGGCAAAGTCTCACAATGAAAGAAAAACTGACCGACATTTATTTCATCAGCATGTAATTGTGTGTTACATCCATTACTGTTATCATTAGAATCCTGTTGAGAGAAGGAAATTACACTTTACAACGTTTTTTCATTGCAATTTCCCAACATGACACAGCAGTATATAGTAGGAGAACCTGCTGGTTGTTAAGTTCCTTTATTCTTTTATTTTATTTCATCTGCTTCACATCTGATGAGATAATCTACTGGTCAATTGCCATATGACAGCACCAAAGTATCATGTATGTTTACAGACGATTGTAAAAACTACACCGACTGCAAATGGGATGAAGGGTGCAAAAAGGGGCAAGACGCGCAGGCGAGTGAAATATTGAAAGTTTGCAGACAACTTTGCGACGCCAAAACCAACCAAACTATGTGCTTCAACTTGATTTCTCTGGAGAGTGAAAATTTCGAGGTTAGATATACAAACTTCAGGAAGTGAGATGATGTGCATAATTGCATTGAAATTACAGGATATGTATAGGTGTGTTTATGCGTTATGATACAGGTTTGAAATTTAAAGTGAAAGTATTAGATAAATTTGGAATAAACAATATTTTTCAAACCGCATAAGACTACAGAGTTGAAATGTATATTCCAAGGCTTTGGATTAATTTGTCTTTCTGTAAATATAATTTTCATAATTTGTTTTATACTTTACAGCATTACATTTGAAACAAACATTTTAAAAACATGTGTTTGAAATAACTGTTGAAAATATCAGTCATATGATTTATTAAATGGAGATACTGTATATTAAAAGACAAAAATCCCTCTTTTTGTTTAAATAAAAAGTTTTTCTCTTGGACTTGGATACAGTGGCCCCCCCCCCCCGCCTAACAGACCTCCCGTGTAAGGGATTTTTGCTGAACAGACCAGCTCTGCAAGCACTTGTTCTGAGTTGGGATAAATTGAAATTTCCAGCATGATGAAGGCTTATACACTGTATATAACTTTTATTCAAATATGTTTGTAAAGGTTGACTGTATTTCTATTTCCAAGACGCATTTATATATGCCTTACTTTTTAACAGTTTTCTATCTTTTTTTGATGAGAAGTTTGCAAGAGAAGTGCCAGCACATTTTGAGCTGCGCATATGAGGTCAGACTAGCCCAGGAGTGTTGACCTGTTATCTTTCCGGCAGGATACAGGAAGCAAAACTGCCTCTTGTCCATCGTGCCAGAGAGGATTTAGCTTCAGCACTGGAAAGCGCAAAATTTGGACTAAGTGTGTGAAGAGTTGTATGAAAGAAAACCCTCCCTGTTTGTCAGAGGCTGAAGTGTGCAAAATTGTCCCAACAGCCAGAGTGTGAGTATTGGAGATTGCTTATTTAATCATCAATCCCACTTTCATTATAAGCATGTGCAGTAATTTTAGGATTTCTGTTTTTAAAAACCTGCTCCGCAAATTTACATTTGTATGTAAATGGAATAACAGTCAACCTTTACAAACATATTTGAATAAAAGTTATATACAGTGTATAAGCCTTCATCATGCTGGAAATTTCAATTTATCCCAACTCAGAACAAGCAAGATGATTTTACAAATGTTCCATCTGCAAATCTCTACTTCATCAGTTTTTTTATTTTATTAATTAGGATTGTGATGTGAAGCAATTCCTAAATAACAGAGCAGCAAACCTTTTTTTGGATATAGTTTGTAAAATAAGCCTGTTTATTTTTCTGCAGCAATTTGCCCATCTGTCACAATCAACAATGTATGGACAGAACCAACTGTATTGGTGGAAATAAAGTTGGAAAATGTCTGTGCAAAATGTGCACTTTCCCCATTTTACCTTTGGACAATCATAACCAAACAATTTCACTGGAAGATGCAGCAGACAAATATGGCTGTCAACATGAAATCACAGGAATGCATTCAATGTCTGCTACTCATGATGAGCACTCACAAACACAGCTGATGTGCAGTAACTCAAAAAGGCAGAGGAAGGAAACAAGTGCAAATTGCCAACTGCTGGACTTGGATGGAAAGTCACAATTCACTTTGACTTGCCTAGTAGACAGGGCTTTTCCAAAAGGAAACCTAGAATGGTTCCTGATCCCTGCTGTAAATGGATGGTTGAAAGTACATCATGATGTTACTAGGAATGCAATCAAAGCCTCAGATGAGGGATACTTCATCACCTCATCTATGAATTATTCTGGCAATATGGTTATGAATGATTCTAACGATATTAAATTCCTGACCACTGTTGAGAGTTCGATCAACATAATGCGAGAAAATTTGACTGCAGACGTAATTGTTTGTTGCCGATGGTCGAGTGAGGCTTCAATTTGGAACCTTTGCACACGGGTTACGCAATTTCAAGGCAAGTATAACCGTAATATCAGTTTTTTTCTTCGTGTTACAAACTGATTACCACATAAACTACCCCCCCCCCCCCTCATTCATAAGCCAAGAGTTTCCATGTTAAGGAAACCGTCCTTTTTGCTGAGGAAAAAATCTAAATGTACATATATACAGGGAAATGAGAAAAAAGACAGTAATCCTCTTTAACCTTGAACCTGTGCACAAAAAAATAAGTGTCAGAATACTGAACTCATTGGAGGCAATATACAGTATATAAAAGGCTGACTTCCTTTAAAATGAAGAATCAGATAAGATTTGTATTGCTCATCTATATGATTTTCTGGGTACCCAATAATAAATAGCTAGCCCAGAGGCTTATCAAGATTTGACTTACAGAGATTTCAAGAAGAAAGCCTTTTAGTTATATGATGTTCTATAATGCATTGATCTTTTGATCGAGATTGATCATTGACCCCTTTTGGTACAGCAATCAAATGACAGTGACCCCCTGCCTAACAGACCTCCCGTGTAAGGGATTTTTGCCAAACAGACCAGCTCTGCAAGCAGTTTTTCCTCCCGCCCAACACACAAAATCCACCCAACAGACTTCTTTTGGTTAAAAATTAGTGTTGAAAATTGAAATTTTTAATTTTTTATGTAATTGAATTTGTGTAAAGGACTTTTCGTCAAACAGACTCGTCCCTTGCACAAATCAAGTCCATTAGACGGGGGTTGACTGTATAGCACAACAAGGAAGAATTCCAATTAGTTGAGTGAATAAACTACCTGGACCCAGAGTTGGTTTCCTTGACACTGTTGACAGTGTTTGTTTTTAACACATTTGAAATCATGGTACAAAATAAGTGATTGTTTGAAAAAAATTATCAAGTGATGGTTTTATATGATGTGTGCCTTAAAAATCTTGGGAATAAATGCTCCCCTGAGGTGAAGATGCCAATTCTTTTCCCTTTTGGCATATGCTCAATTTTATGATCTGAATATATATAGGCCCTGGATAAATAAACAATGGTTTAAAAAGCTAAATAAACATATTTTGATGGTTTTTTCTCATTCAACTCAGGAACAGCCCAATCCATGGAATTGACCATTATTGCAGTAGGTGTGGGTTCTGTAATCATCTTCGTCATTTTTGGACTGGCTTTGTTCATAGTCGTCTCGAAAAGACGAGAAATGAAGAAGAAGATGCGAAAGACTGATGGCCATTTGACTTCAGATGAGTTTAATGGTGAGTGTGCATGTGGATTTAATTTCATTAAAAGAAAAGAATAGGTTTCTCACTATATGCAGTATATAGATGCTATTATTGCAAAAGCACGCTTATGAATTGTGGTTCAGCAGTTGAAATTGAGCAACTGCACAAAAACTTGACATAAGGCAGAAATAAGCACTTTAGTGTTATAATCATTTGCAAAATACGGATCCTGCAGACTGAACAATTTTCTGAGTTTTCCTTTTTATTCTTGACTCTCCAGATCATATATATGAAGATATTTCCCCTGGTAGAAGTCAGCCAGAAGCTGGAACTGCAAATTTAGAACGTACTCCAACAGCAGCAATAAGTACGAAAGACCAAGGAGAACTCATCTATGTACAGCTGGAATTCAGCAACTCGCATTCAGGTGGGGCAACCAGGGATCCATCAAATGGAGTCAAGTTACAGAATTTTGCAGCAGTAAAGAAGCAGAAGGAAGAAGAATGTATTTATGCCAATGTTGTGGGCTGCATGGTGGACCAATAGGTAATGAACAATGAGCCTTTTGTGAAGATTAACCATCCTCACCATGCATATCATAATTCAAATGCTGTGTATATATACTGCGGTATATACTCTTTTTTGTAGATATACAAATGCTGACGACAGCTTCTTGGCCTTTTATGTTAATGCAACTCTGAGATGGGCTCTGTTTCAAATTAAATGTCCATGATGCCACAACAGTGTTTGCTCATTGTTTTGTCTTTCAGCACGGACTTCATCAGTGCAATCAACATTATTTGCTTGAATGAGGCCGATTGACATGAATATACAGTACTAAAGCTAGCTTGCTGCACAGAAATAAGAGGCAGTGCTTGGCAACTTATACTGTATTCTGCGCAACCTTCTACATGCTGTCCGTGGGAGGCCATTCGAAGATGAATTGTTGAGAAGGAACACGCATTATCAACAATGAATATTAAGATACTTATTCCAGCCCAAAATAAATATAAAATACAGTAGCACAGTATGACAGCAGTATATACAGTAAGTACAGTAACAGCATGAAAAAACATGAAACTGCCGATGTGTTTTAGCGACATCTAGGGCTGGTGTCAGACAGGTAATTCTCGTTGACTTGGCCATTGTCGAGGACGTGGTCGTTCAGGGTGATTTGTTGGTTCACTTGGATGTGGTTCCTGGATGAGTTGTGGTCTCCTTAAATTGTATGCAATTCGTTTGTGTGATACAGGATCTGGTCATCGAATTGGACGCGTTACGATGTTACGACGCATATGCACCGTCCAGCGTTCATTCTTTTGATGGAGAGTCATTGTGTTGAATTGAATTTGTCTGAATGACTGATTTTGTAGCAGTATTTTGTCATTCCTTCGCGAATAAATCCAAGGAGTTCGCAAATGTCGCAAGATATCGGTTCTTCTCCTAGAAGTCGAACCTTTGGCTTCTCTTAGGGATAATTGTTCGTTCTCACTTCAAAAATCTGTTTGATTTGGTGTTGATTTGTATTGACTGTGGAAACGGATCAAAATCCCGAAATATTTTTTGATAAATAGGAATGAACCCGACCTTTTTCTATGAAATCGAAATCACAACGCCGCAGGCAACTCGTTTCTTTGCAAAACATCCCGTCATGATTTTTATGTATATTGCGTCTTTTCCGTGAAACGTTGCATGGGTCAGAAGTGTGATCTAAGCATGAACTCTTCTAGATTCCTTATTGAATCTGTTTAACTTTTTCCCCGAGTCATATTTGTCTCTAAAAGGCACCGTTTCAGACTCGAAGGCCAGAGGTCTATTTGAAAACTTATGATCGTAGGACTTGATTATGGGTAGAAGTTGATTATGACGGAATGAGTGGTCGAGAGTTTAGTGTGATACAAAAAGTGAATAGTGGCATCTATCTGACACTTTTTATCCGATTATCCTCGCGATGTTGAAATGAAGCAGATTGTGGTCAAATCACAGTGCTCAAATTTCATCTGAATGACGAAGTTCAGAACCGACGGATTGCTTGTGGGTGAGAATTCTAGATACATTTTTCAACCATTGCTCGTTCATGGCATTTTATTTCTAACGCTGTAATGTACAATTTTCATTTTTTCAGGCATGAAGCCTTGAAAACGTGATTGTGGAAATGAATTTGAAGAAATTAGCTGCTTGGTCTTCCAGCATCCGTTGTAAATAATACAGTAGTTTGGTACCCTTCTTATGCTGATGAGGGGTTTTCAAAAATGAGTTCTGGACTTATGGTACTGTTTTCTCCCTCTCTTCGGGAAATGAGGAATCCGGAATTTAGATTAATGGATTGATATTGAATCCTTCCGTGGTTATATTCTGATACCATATTTGCCAACTCTGATTGACATTGAGAGAAGTGCGAGTTGGTATTTGATGATTTGTAAACGTTTGGATAGTCCTTGGAATGCTAAACTTCAAAATATGGAAAATATCTTCAGATGTACTGCCTCACTTCTGATTATCGGGTGGCAATAAAAACATTATTTCCGTCCTGGATATTTTGGGTTGTGATGCTGAATTTGAAGAGTGCCTATGAATTTCAAACGATGAGGGATAAATTGATAAGTTGAGGTTGGCGTTGAAGATACGGCGATTCTTTGGAAATACAGCGGAGTTTCCTTGTTATTCTGGTGATTTTTGCACTCGGAATCAGACGATCGAGTACCCGAAAAACTGTTTCAATTAGGGGCTCAATAATTTATAATCATTGGTTACATTTTAGAGGAGGACTGAAGTGAAAATGTTACTTCAGTGATTTACTTTTTTCATCGCCAACGCATTGACAAATTTCAAGGGACTTTGCTTTTGACAGTTTTGAGCCATCTCTTGTGCTTGAATTTCAGGTGACCCGGAGGTTTCCTAATTCTACAATTTTATTTTATATTTTGCTCTCAGTGATTTGGAGTCCAGAGATTTTTAAAATCACAGTGATGAGCTAAAGGAAAACCTATTTTCCGCCACGTAAGCGTGAAGTCGGCTGTGGAATCGATTGTCCTCGACCGCGACTCTTGTGGCCATTAGCTTCGCTCCTATTTTCCTCCTCCTGAGAGAAGCAGCAAAATATAGAAAATGTAGGTGATGACTGCCATTGTCTTATTCTAGTTCCCTTCTTTCCTTCCTGTTTTTTTTTTGGTGAGGACATGTTATATTGGTTCCTGTTGTCTTCGGCTTGATCCGTTCTGCGGTTTCGGCAAAGCTCTACTTTTTTCCCTCACTCCTTTAATCGCTTGCCCATCGTGGGTCAAAAGCGTGGAATTGGTGTCACTGGGACAATGAAGCTTTGCGCTTCCGTTCCCCCCCCCCACCTCATTGTTCTTTTTTATGTGAAAATATTCTTTCGTGTATTTTTATTAGAAGAACGCGTGTTTCCCGCTTGGAAGACTGACAGTCGTCTTTTACTGTTCGTGCGAATTCACGCGAAAAGTGTAGATTTTTTGTGTACGGTACGACAACGGAGCAAAAGGCGGGAGTAAAGTCATACCCTCGGGGTTGCTCTTAACAGTCATAAGTCTGGCCAGACGACAAGAAATCATTGCAGGTGTTTGAAACTTTGTGTTTAATTAGCACCTGATTTTTAAGCTTGAAAGAGATACGAACAGAAAATGAATTGAAGAAATACATCTAATTGAGAGATAGAAGTAGAACTTCGAGAAACTCGTTTCAAGGTAATGCATTATACTCAAGAAAAATATCTCTCAGACCTGCTGCACGACATTTCAGTGACGGCTGTGTGCGGGGTTTCTTCTTGGTGTTTCCACCAAGCTCTGAAAAGTTGGACTTTCCGTGCTTAAAAAATGGAAATCTTGAAGGAATCATCTATACACGCGTAATCACGGATTGCGTCTCGTTCAAAAAGGTGTTAGGACTGGGACTGAAAATGTATCAATTTGGGATTACCAATTTCTCCGTTTTGATGTAAAATACCGTGTAAGTCGTTCCATTCTTTTATGCTCGATTTTTCAATCTGATTGGATGTTATCCATCAGTAATTTTTTGGCGTCTTCTCCTCCTGAGTGATCTTCACTAAAATGAAAACATTGATCTTGCACTCAAATAAAGACTGCAGAATAATGCACGATTTTGCACCGGCTGGAATGGTATTTTTTCTCCATTTTTGTTATGGTTCGACTGCTTCTGTTATCTGTATGTCTTTAGGAGATTAAAAATATGCGTTCAGAATAATGAAAATTGTCGAGCGAGTGTTTTTCTGAGTACAGTTAGATAAATTCTAAAATTGTAGCTCTTCACCAAGTGTACTTCGCAAATTGTAATTGTAACAAGTTCTGCTGTCGAAAATTGTCCCCGAAAGAAGAAACCCGATCACAGTTGTTATGTTACTTATGTAAGTGTGGTTATTCTGAAGAAAGCTTCTGTCAAAAAAAATCATCACCCAGTCTAAACGTGAGAAGGCCTTGTATTTTAATGCCAAAGATTCGAGAAAAGCAAAGATCTCAGAATTTGGAAACTCAATTTTCATAAAACTTATAAATCGCAGGATTTCCATTTCCTTCCTCGTATTGTAGAGAAATAGAGACCAAGAACGGAAGAAAATTCGGGATGAGCCATGAAAACACCAGCCGGTGTTTTTCATGTCTCATCAGTTTTCCACTTGTTATTTGGACACCGACACTTACCTAGGAAAGACTCGCACCACAGGCATTGTTTTTCTTAATTTTTTCAAAAAGAAAGAAAAACTTATGTTTTTCTCATTTTGTGTGTGAATTATTCGACGTTGAACTCATGTGACGTGAAATGCGCTGTCAGACGTGATGAGATTGCGGTTTTTCTGTGCGATGGTGAAAAAGCAACTTGGTGGTGACCCTATAGTGTTTCTGCGTTCTTCGCATGCTCGCGCGTTTCAGAAAGTAAAATGTTGTTGATGAGTTCATTGAAGCCATTTCTTTCTTCTGATAAATGTAACCTCTGAATCGAATCACGAGGGAATTCAGTTCTACTCCGTACAGTTTGTCTATCAATTCGATTCTCTCTAAATCAGTTCACTGAAAATTCCAGAACGAAAAAATTGTATTTTTTCAAGAATTTCAACGATGTTTCGTTTTCGAAACTAAGAATCCGTCTGGAAGTCGATTGAGCGGAGTGGGCGACATCTACTTGATGCGACGAAATGTGATTGCCGTTCCGTGTCGGAAGGATTTGGAGGATCAATAATGTGGATTAGAGCCGTAGAATTCCAAAATTAAATTAATGTTGACTGTACTTTGATTTTGAAAAGAGTATTTATGTTTTCCCGTTACAGATCGTATCCCGGAGCTGTCGAATCGTAGAAGAAAAGGTGGACGACGCAGTGATGAAGATTGTGATTGTGATGAACAAAGCCAGTGATGCACTCGGCGCGTGCAACTGAATTCCCCGCTGGACAATCGCGTCCGATTGACACGACCTGAAATCCGGACACTAATAATCAACAACAGCAACAACGAAAAAAAAAAACAATTAGGAAACTTTCAAGTGCCTGTAGGAGAAGCCGAGGTTGGAAGCCGGGTCATTTGAAGGGTGTGCAAAAGCTGCGACGAGGCACCGCGTGAACAAATTATGCCGCGCCTGGCATCGATGGTGGCTTGGTCCGTAGTAGCGGTATCGCTGGTGGTGGTGGCGGCTGCAGCTGGGAGAAGAGGCGCCGCTTGTGGGCTCAGTGGTGACGGCACCATGCGATATGCCTGGGGAAACGCCTTGGACCCTAAGGCAGCCGATTGCTTGGGTCCCGAGGGCCAGCGTTACCCCAAGTGAGATATAGTTATTTGTTTTGAGAACCCCGTGTCTTGCTCTTTTTTTTGTTGAAAGCTTTGTTAGGGATCTAGGAAAATTTAAGACGGACTATTGAGGAATTAACACTTTTAGAAAATGTTGAGAACAGTTATGTGAGCTACCTCACTTCTGTATCATGTTTTGTGCTAGTTTATATTGATGATACAGTACTTTAATTGTGCAGTACAGTATTTATATGAGAACTGCGGGATGATGTAATTGTAATATCCATGAGCATAACAAGATATTGTTTGAACAGGTTTTTGAAAGAACCTTTCTTTCCGTTCAATCCTCTCCTGGTCAATCTTGAACAATTTTATTTCATATGTGATTGAGAATATCAGATAAGTTGTACAGGTTAAGAAAAAAAGCATGAGAAAGAATGAAGGTGCAGATATGCAAGCATGTGAAGGTTAGCTCTTTATTTTTGCTGCCTCTGAATGACCCTTTCTCTAATTTTCCTTATCCCCTTTGTTAAGTTTTGAACTTAATTTATGAAGTTTGAGTGTTGGTTTACTTTCTGTTTTTTATTGGAACATTTTTGCCTACCCATAGCGTTTCCGAACCCGCTTCACGGGTTGAAAAACCCCTGTTGGAAGATTATTTAAATTAAGATGAATACGTTTCTTCAGGTTAGGTTGAGGTAGCTATTGTCTGAAGCTACATGGTTTCGGATGCAGCAAATAAAACAATCAAAAAATTTGTGTGGAAATTTGAAATGCGTGTTCTTGATGACATGCGGATTCCGCATGAATCATCTCGCATAGCATTTTACAATAAAAATGAAAATAGTACAGGATATGCTTCCGATTCGTGAGGCTAATGTCAGAATGGGATGCAGAGTCTTCGAAATAAATTTGTCGCTCCATTTGATTTTATGGGAAAAGGGTTGTCCCCTGGAAAATGATTCGTCTTGATGGTTCGGGAAAATTATCTTCGAAGATCATGGTATCATGTTTTACTCCATTTCACTGGAATCGTTTTTCATGTCCTTGGGTTTGAGTCGTTCTAAGCGAAGTTAATCATTTTTGACGTCAACTACGTGGTATCCAATGCAAAATTACCATTTCCTCCGTCAGGATAAATTAATTAATGAGAGAGGAAGTGTCAACCGAAGAAAATGCATCGAAGATAACCGGAAAATTGGCCTGGAAAATTTCCCCGTTTTCATCATTCACATAGCTGTCAACCCGTCATTCATCACCTGTAATGAAATCAGCGAAAGATGGAGGTTATTGAAGAGAGTAGATGACTTGTTCATAATGGAATGAGTCAAGACTCTCAAGAGTTGTATGCACTGTTTTTCGACAGTCAGCAGTGAACCACATAATCGTGTTCGACAACTTTCCCGTTTTGATATGGAATGTATGAGGCAAGTACGTTTAGCTGGGGTTTTTTATATGCAACCGCCACCTGCATTACAGACCTGGTGTATCTTTGGAAGATTAAATTGATCGTGATTTTAATTTCTATTCGTATTCCTTTCCAGGAACTTGATCAACCGATTCATCGACACAACGTACACTACGCAAGGCTCGAAAAGTCGTGAGAGCAGAGTACGGAAATTTGAAATTCAAAGTCCGCTTCTCACCAGGGAAATGCTTCTCCAATTCCACAACCAGCCTGCTGGTGTACATCACGAAAGTACGTCTGTGTGATTTTCAAGAAATATCTATAAAACTGTACTGTTCATCAATACTCGAGATGACCGTATCCGAAGCAGGTCATGGTCGTATTTTAATGAATGTTTCATGAAAAACTGGTCTGCACGAGTTTATCCGACGCGTTTGTCTTCGTAAGAAGATGAAGGTGTTGTCTGCGTTTAGATTTGGATCTTTCTTGACGAGTCATGAAACCTGCAATTTCTAGTGTTGAACGAGCGGAGAAAGAGAGCGACTCAGGTGACGAGAGAAGAAACACCGGCGTCATCGGACAATCAACGGAAGGAGTCGAAAGACGATCCAATTGCCACAAACGTCGCTAATGGAAGCTCAGCAAATGCAGAGAAAAAATCTGCAACGACTCCTGCATCATCTTGTGTTAATAATGGTAATTCGGCGACCCATGGGACGCCACCGGCGCGACTCTGCCCGACGAGGTACAACACCACGGCGCCCATGTTCGGTGTCTCACTCACGTCAGGCCGAACTGTGACGATTGTGCAGAAGTTTCCGGACCTACTTCAACAAGTCGTGTTCGAAGTTTGCGAGTGAGTGTTTCTTTGTTCATGATTGAAAATCCCGTGTCAAATTCTGTTTTTTAAGTTTTGGCGTATGAATGCATCATTTCCTTAATTTGAAATGGAGGGTTGGAAATTGTTCATACTATGTTCATTTTGATTACCAGGATTCCCCTGATCTTGTCTCTTCTTTAAATGTTCAAAAGCTTTTGGCAGAAGTTTTTCACGATGCATATTGTGCTGTTCTCCAAATCCGTGACTCTTTTAAATATTTGCGTCATGAGTTTTGCTTGAATCATGTAAGATTCTGTCTTTTTGAATGATTGATTTAGACACCGTCCTCTGAAATGGATCGTGCTGCGTTTCAAATTGGGTTGTGAATATCGTTGGAATGTGTTCTGTGCAATCCTGTGCAGGTCATCGGAGTGTGATATCCTCCGTGGCGAATGTGTTCAAACCTACGTTCCATACCTGTTCCTCGTCATCCCACTCGGACCGGTGACGTTGACGGGTCAAGACTATGTGCTAGTGGAAGCAGGCTGCGTCTGTCGGCCGAAATACGGCGTCCACGTCCCGCAAACCCTGGACGCCTATTTTGCACCGCCGCTCCCGACGGAAGCCTATGCGCAGCAAGGGAACCAATCGAGCGCCATCAAATCCCTGCCCTGAAGAAAAATGGAACAGGAATAGTGACTAAATTTTTCGTAAAGTTTCCCGTAATTATTTTGCGAAGCCTTGGAGCATTAAATCCTTGTACTTCCGTCGGTTTGTGGTGGGAAGGAGATTCTCGAGAGTCTTTTTTTGTCTTTGTTTTGTTTATGCTCTCTGATGTGAGAAGAAGTTTCATTCATTCATGATTTCTCTCATCGATTGAGCGTTGATCCCGCGAAAATTCGAAATTGTGCGTCAATTACTTTTTCAAGACGCCGCTTTTATTTCAGGTACAATTATGGTGTTTCCTTTAAATTCGAAATTTATAGGCTTATATTTTTTTCTGAGAATTGGATTCAAACGTAAAAATTCTTTCAGTTTCAGCATTGGTCTTTCGAGCAGTAAAAGTACCCGCAAAATGACTACTGTTGCGTATCGGTTAATGGATTGAATTATTCTAGTGGGAAGTCCATTAGCTGAGAAGTTCGGGAAGAGTAATTTGAAGCTGTATAGAAAGCTGATTGATTCCCTATTCCAGAAAATGTTTTGGAACTGATTCCCGTAGGCATTTTCTGCAAAACTTCACGAACAAAAAACACATTGTTGAATAAAATAATGATACATTTCGTAAAATGAAGCCAGAAATACCTGGAAATACGGAGAACGATGCTAAAAGTGAGCTTTTATATCTTAAAAGCTTTTGCTGTACTTGAAAAATTATGCTCACAGCCGAATTTTCCACGGCGACTTGGTTTTTGTTGTAGGAAAACCTCCGAATGCAGCGTGTAATCTGGATCAATAATTTGTGTCAGCATGTGTCCGTTATTGTCAGATGAATTCATTATAAGGATCCAAGATCATATTTATCAAGCTTTCTTGAAGGGATTGCAACGAAGGGGACGTTTGATTGAGTTTCACATTCAACTTTTTTTCAAGAGAGACGAGTTTCGAACGAAAAGAAGAGAGTTATTCAAGGTGCTTTTGGATCTCTTTCAAACTTTTAGGACCAACGAAAAATCAATTCCAGAAACGCCAAGATTTTTTTGGATTGATGCGCCAAATTTTCCGTCCAGCTCTTTCCAATTATCATTTTAAACTAAACCATCATCGTGGTTACCTTCTGATGATCTGTGTTTGAGGTCACGGTGACGAAGAAAAAAAAAACCATTCTGTTGTTGACACCGTAAAACCGAATACGGTTTCTTGTGATGAGTTTTTGTTCTTAAGAAGAAGAAACAAGAGGAAAGAAACATTTGTCTCGTGGAAAGCGGTTTGATCTGTATACAAATTTGAATGACATTGGTTGCAATGCTTGTGAGTGTGTAATTTATTGCCGGGAAAATGAGATGTTCGTGCGGGTTGCGAAATTATGTTTTTTGTTTGGGGACGAGGAAAAAAGGAAATGATTTGCTCAGTTTGTCTGTTGAGCTTTCCGAGGACGAAAATGTATTTTCTTCGAAGGATTTCAGCTGAAAAGTGTTGACAAATTCCTGAAAATTTGAATGGTTACAATGTATGTCCGGAGAATGGTAACTTATTTCTCTTAATGAGAAAATATCTAGCAGTGCTGCCTCGGTGAATGGACTTCACCCATCCCAGTGATTAACCGAAAGATTCGAATTCGTACCGTATTTAAAAATGCGTATAACTGATCTCAATAGCTCTCCTTAAAATTTCGATTGAGTAATGTGAAGCTTATCGGTAATGAACTTCAGGTTCCTTCGAAATTTTCGAATAAATTCCCTGATGAATATGATCTCAAAATGAATTTTCGTGAAAATTACACAAAAAAGCAAGTACAATAAGTCTCAACCTAATCTGGACTGCAAAAAATTCACTTGTCCACATGGAAATTTTCCCTCTGCAACGTTAATTTGTTGATTTCAAATCATCTTTCATGCATTGCTTAATCTGAAGCTGGGTTTTTAAATCGCGAAAAAAATTGTTGAATTCCCGAGTCCACAGCAAGAAGAACTCGGTATGCGAGACTTCCATTGTCCGAGGCAACACCGTTGTCCTGGAGAAGACATCGTACAACCGAAGGCTGATCGTGGAATTCAGAAGACGTAGTAAGAATTGTAAGATTAAGGACTAGTCTAATAACAGGTGAAGTTCAGGATAATAAATTACCGATAGCGTCTCATTTTTTGTGAATTTTTCAACAGATCTTTTTCGATGTCCGACGTTAAGCTACGCTTCGGTGAAGTCCTGTTCTGATGTTGGAACCGAAATATCAGGATCTTGTGCTAAAAAAAAACATTCTGGAAGTCTTCTCGATTCAACTGGATTGCCTTTTGACTGTGAGTTGCAATGGTTCTTGCATCGCTTAATGAACGTGATCCATTCCTGTGTCGTGAGTTCATCGTCCAAGAAGTCTGGTAAATGAGTAATGTGACCGACCCTATTTGGATTGACAGATTAATTCGAGATCTTTAGAGTTTCCCAGGAAAACTTAGCCCATCCGAAACTTGGTAAACGGTAATGTATAGTTTTGGATACCTTGTTCCACGTAAATTATGAAATCAAGTCTTGAATGATTTTCCGTACGGATGCAATTTTCCTTCAACTTCAAAATTGCATATGATGATGAAAATTAATTTTATGTATTGGTAATTTGAGTATGTACTTGAGTGATAGGGTAATGAAAATTGTTTTTCGGAATCTTCGCAAGTTAGCGACGAAAAAATTCAATGGACGGAATTAAAAGAAGAGAGAAATTTAATTTTCGCCCGTTTTGATTCAAGATCACATCGCAGATGGGGGAATAGCTAGGTTCTTTCTTAGGTAGAGCTCAAATTCACGTTGATTTATCGAAACAGGTCCGAGTTTTATTCAATCACTCATTTTCTTCCGTTTGTTTGTCAATTTGTAAGTTGGCAACGCGATCGATTGTTCGGCGACAGTTCATTTAAAAAGGAATGCTGAAAAGTAATGAACATTCACGAGTAACGTCGTGAGTCAAATTATTCTGACGAGGTATTTTTCTGTTTTGATCAATTCTGCCTTCTTTCTTTTGCCTTCCAATCAAGTCAATTTTGTAACTTTTCGGCATGAACGACGTACATGAAGGTCACACGTATCCGAGGGTTTGTTTGACATATTATTTTTACTGAACAAATTCGCAGCGACGAATGAAAGTGTGTTTAGATGTTGGTAATCACGAATAACTGTTCTATTTTCATTCTTCTCTTTGATTTCGTTTCATCAATAAACCATGTATTACGGAAAAATCTTCATCTATCTATAACATTGAATTAGACATTCATTTTTCCTTCGCTTGTATATATTCGGTCGTTTATACTGGTATACTGTGACGGAACGTATGCAAACAACAGGTGAAGCGGGAAATGACGCGGAATTGAAAAGGAAATCAACGCAAGCAGGGATCGTGGGACTCAGTCCTTGTGATCTCTCAGGATTACAGTTCTAATATACGTTTCTCGTCGCCATAGAAGTCTTCCCTCCCGAACTGTGGAACGAAACAGCGTCCCGGCATAGGCTGATACCAGAGTTCCGAATCAGCCGGGATTTTCGTTTTTGTTTTCGGTTCTTGAGCGCAAATGGAAACGTATAGTAGCTGTTGAGACCGTGATTATGATGAGTAGTTGGATGATGTTGGCACTGTTGCTTCCATCTTGTTTCGTTCTTGCCTCTGCTGCTGTGAATCGTGGTGGACGGATTATCGGTGTCAGCAGTGATAATGATGCCCTCAGCGAAACTTACAGGAAAACGGATTATGGGGCTTTGATTCTCGATGCCAAGAATTTTGCGAGCACTGTTCAAAAGGTCAAGCTTCTTGTCGTCCTGTTTTGTGAGTTGATATTTGCATTTTTTAAACTGGGGATCTGTAGATATATTTGTGTGTGGTCTGTTCATACAATGTCAGTCGAACTGCGTCCGATGACCATTTCATCTCATTGCTCAGGGTCTCTATCGATCTTTTGACGTTAAAATTATCCAGTAATTTTTATCCGAAGGGAAATCATGTAAAATCTTTTTGCATCATGTTTTACCACAATTTCTGTGACCTTGTCCACCTTGCGCATTTCGATTCTCTCCTGCGACTTGGACATTTTGTAAAAATTCTGATTCATTACTCGGGGATTCACTTTTCAAGTTCGTCGTTGAAAATTTTTCGAATGGAGCGGTTTATGGACTTTAGGGGCGTAGAATGTTGTGGTGATTCCGCATGGATTTACTTTACCCATTTTGTAGAATAGACGATTCGGATGATAAACTTTCTGCCGAGAAGTCGATCGATCGGAGCAATACTGTTGATTTTTGTATTCATATTTTATTCAATTTTTTTCAAGATGCACCATGGTGTCCGCATTCGCAGAATTTCCTGGTGCATTACCGAAAGATTACGAAGAGTTTCATTGCGAAGAAATCCCCAGTCGTGATCTCAGAAGTGGATGGATCCAGTCCCGAAGGAAGTCCTTTACTGGCGACGGAATCCGTTGAATTCTACCCTCAGCTTGTGCTCTATCGAGCTGGAATGCAAATCAGATTCACGGGTAAACAATTCACGCTGCATTCTTTGTTTAGTTCTGTTGAGTTTTTTATGAGATAATATTATCAATGCGAAATGCTGGAACTGGATGCGATGTTTGTGCAGAATTCATTTATTTTGATTTTGATTTTATTTTTTGTCCGATTTCCTGGGGACATGCATTGGATTAGCAGCAAATTCTTCGGACAGTGACGTTTTAACTGCAAAGGTCTAGAATTTCCCATTTCGTGTCCAAATGGTCCAACGCGTGTTGGGATGGCGCTAAGGTTTTTTTTTCCTTCGACGCAAATGTCCTCATTACTTCTGCTGCACATAATTTTCTGTAGTACTGTACTGTATTAGCGTATTTTTGTTTCAGTGGAAACTTAGTGATACGCGTGAAGCATCCTGTGTCTCTATACAAAAGTCTGCCTGTTGCATCGTCCACGTAGAATTCTACTGTAATTCGAAAATTTTTGCGTTAAAGCGAGGAATTCATGCCTTTATAATAGCCCAACTTATCCATTTGAAGGATAAGACTCCGGGATCTGTTTTGTTAACAGGAAGTGTGATCCGTGACGGGATCAAGCACTTCTTCACAAAAGCATCCGCGTGGTCAAGAAAATACCTGTTCCATTAAAAATCGAGATTGAACTGCTATAGAAGTGTTGATGAACTACTGTAGATCCCTTCAAAACGTTCTGAAGAAAGAGCCCGAATTGAATAATAATTTACATGCTTATTTGAAGGTGAGCGATTGGATATGCGAGTGGTGAAATGGATCCAGGAGCTGACCACGCCGCGAGTCATATCTCTAACATCACTAGCTGACGCCAGTAATGCGTTGATGAAACATCAAGACGTTCTGATGGGCTTTTTCAATGTGAGTTACTTATTTACATTCAAGGTTCTCGACGGTTTTAAATCAAGGAGCCCTTTTTGGACTGGCTTTTGTCATTTGGATAATTATTTTTTGGACGGTCTTTATTGTTGTACTACGTAGAATAATCCCGGGCTTTTTTTTTGAGAGATAGCGCATTATACTCTCGATTTGATCAGACGAAAGCGTATTTTATATTTTTGGGAGATCGTTTGAAGGACACGAATGGATGTACGAGTACTGTAGTTTTTTCGATGTATAGGAAGTGAAGGGCGTTTGATATCCTCTATTTGAAATTTAATGGATTTTCCACCATGCGGTTTTTTGCGCATGAGGGAACCCTTCTCTGTTTTTGTTTGTTTGTTTACTTTTGGAGAATATTGTCATTGGCATTCTTACTTCCTTATCAAGATATAATAGAAAGACATACCAGTTTCTACGTTTGCTTCGTCTTCTGTCTCTATATGAAGCAAACACGGAGCACCTGGCAAAATCAAGATGGGAGTTTCCGGGGCTCCGCGGAGTGCCGCTGTTCCTGGTTTACGTGTTCGAACTTCCAATTTGAAGTGCCAGAAACTGATGAAATTTAGGAAGGCTTAATTTTGTGGCGAGGAACTTCAGACTGCTTCATTCGAAGTTGATGTGAATATACAGAACTTAGTCTCGTATTCCAAAGAAAGAAAATTAAGCGCAGGTCGGGTTGCCTCAAATGCAACGAACCAGCATTCCGTGGAATAAAAAAGAATTCGAAAAGGGTTTATACTGTGGATACAAGAAATCACCGTAGAACCAATATATAGTGTAGAACTTTGTGCGTCATGAAATTCCGCCCGACGGATTCAGTTCGATAATAAAACGGTACTGGGAAACCGTGAGCGAGGCTCAAAAAATAAAGTCCTCCTGAGTGAGGGGAAAAAGGGGCAGAACATTGGGAGTAATGAGGGATACATTTTATTATATTGGCCGTTCTATTTATTCTGCGATGGTTGGTTCGGAAGTTGTGTAACTGTCCCTGTAATGTACGATCCCATCACCGGATGTACGTATATGCTGTACTGATAATACATTTTTTCAATGTGAAGATGGAGTATTCCAAGATTAGCACCTGTACAGTATTTATAAGGGATAGAATTGTATCCTTCCCACGAGTTGAAGAATATTAGCATTAATAATTTGGACTGAACGGAACACGTTTCCCGTGTGTACAGACGTAGTACTGTACTTCAAAGCAAGCATCCATAGGATACGGGAGTCTAAAACTAATTTTTATATAAACTCATGTGAATTAATTCCTGTATATTGTACTGTAAATCTTCAGGGTAACAATACGAGAGGAGCAGAGCTATTCATGGACTCCACAATCGGGATCCACGACGACGTCAAGAGAATCGTGGTTCAACTGAACCACCCAGAGTTGACTCGTCTCCTGCCATCACCAGCATCCAACCCTGACAACGAGGTGATCATCCTGTTGCGCAAATACTCTGCATCTTCTGTGGAGTGGGCAAAGATTCCAATGAAACTACTGCGACTGCGGAAAGAAAAAGAGCTGTCTGCTCTTGGTGCTGCCCGACGCTCTCCGAGACTAAGTGGTGGTGGCAATGATGCTCTTCCTGAAGGAGCCGAGGGCATGGATGATCAAGGAGGGCAGGCATTTGAGCTCCCGGGAGACGCTTTTCCTGGGGCTGTTGGTGGCGGTGGGCAACAATAAGCGTGAAAAAACAACGAAAAGTGCCAACTATGAGAAAGTTTACCCTGACACTCCGTGAAACCCGGAAATCAAGTGCAAACCGTGGTGTCGATTTGAACGAAATACTGAACAATACTGCCTTTCTCAGATTGAAAACTACTCACCCTTCAACGCACACACACTTGTAGAAAAATCCACCGGATGTGTGAGATGACCGTTACTTTCTCAGATTTGAGGAGTGCGGTGGAAGACGGATTGAGAAAATGTGATCACGACGTAGGAAATGTCGTATTTTTCACCCGCAAATCGTTGCCGATGTGATTAATAACTTTTAACCTCGAACACCATTTTGCCGCAATTCTTCGAATTTATCGTGTCTTAGCGATGGTTGTGACTTTCAACCACTTTTTGTGAATCCTGAAGATTTAATCAAATATTCCTTCTGTAATCTGTATTAATTGCTTTTCTCGTATTTTATTTGAATGACGAATTGTGGTGCATCTGTATGCAGCATTTTTCGATAATCAAATCTAATGAGTATCACTTTAAGGAGAGTTCATAAGTATTAGTGCTGAAAAAAAGGAAGTAAGTGGACTTCTCAATTGACAAAATCCATTATTTTGTATTTATCATATTGTAATAAGAAATTTGGGGTTGAAGGCGACAGAACTTCGTGAAGTGTGCTTTGTGCATTGTGTGCCCCTTCAATGGTATATTTGAACTGAGTGATATTTTGTTGCACAAATCGGTGTGATGAGAGGTCTGTTGAGTTATCTTTAAAATGAAGACCACTTTTTCAATTGATTTTTTTTTCATTGCGCCAAGACAACCATCACAACAACAAAAATAATAAAAGCCTGAAGGTGCAGAACTATCACGTATCCAGACTGGGAGGATGTTGTGAATCCTGAAAAGCTATTTACTGACATGTATGGATTTTTTATTCAGCTGATAATCCTTCAAATAAGATGCAATGGCTAGAAATCATCTTTAAAACTTCAAGCAAGTACTATTTTTTAATGCAGTGGAGTCTTTTCAGCCAACAAGTGCTCATGCTCATGAATATTGAAGCCACCTGACTCTGATTTACAAGCACTGATCTAGCTTTTAAATTTCTGTAAGGGTCGCAAATCCAAAATGTATCTTTACAAACTATCATCAGAATTTTATTCCCTGCTGTAAAACACGTTCAAAATAATTTAAATGTATCCAAAATTTCATGAAACCATCAGTTTTGTCTGAATTCCCTTGAGAACAGTATGTTATAGAACTCTCCAGCTGGAAGAATTCCCCCCCTCAAAGCTCTATTGAAAATTAGTTATAGATTTGATTAAAGACTGGAAATTAGAGTGTGTAAAATAAATAGCTGAACAAATCACATGTTCGATCATCCAAGGTTTGGAAAAGAAAGTAAAGAAAAGACATTCTCAAGGGTGACCAAATCTATCATTCTTCAATCCTGCAAATGAATCACAGAACAGTTGAACAAGGTTCCATACTTTTCCCGCGTTTCAAAGTCAAAATGCTCTCATCCAACACTACCACATCATGGCCGCATACAAAACAGCGTCATACACATCCAAAATAAAATAAAAAAGCATTCTTTCATTGAAGCGATACAAAAAGGGTTCTTTGATTGTTTTAAAAGTGCAGCATGATGTATGTGTTTTCCACTTGTGAATGGTAAAACATTATTATTATGTACGCATACCAACTTTAGATGCCAGTGCAATTATAATCATTCAAGAAAAATGTTTTTCTATTCGAATGCGAATTTGGGAAGGGATACATTTTTCCTTATGTTTAATTTTCTACGTGTGTCAATATATTCGTTTTGAGAAAATTCGAATTTGAAGCTATTGACAAGTTGACAACGAATCATAACATTCAAGCAATACGATTACGATCATTTCAATTGTTTTATTTAATTTTTTCCCAAGAATTCTTAAATTCGCACTATTAATTTTGGACAGAAAAAAACTGATTCTTGATGATTTATTCGTGCAATAATGAAGTGTTCGAACGCATTGAAAATTTGAAAGTTTTTTTTTCAAAAGCATTCAGGATAAAACTATTTATCCTAATTTATTCAGTAAATTACGTCATTTCAGAAATCAATTTCAAGTTTGCCACAGCAGATTTCAGACAAATTGATTATATTGTTATCTTCAAAATTAATTTAATAAAAAGCAAGTGCTTGAAATAATCATTCAAAGCTTGCCACTCATTCTATAGACGAACTAATGATTAATCTTGAGGCATTTTAAATATACATTCGCGAAGATGAGCACGTGTTTAAAACTTGGAATTGAAACTTCGTCGCAAGCATTCAGAAGAAACAATTGTTTTCAAGATGTTACTGAATTATGATAATGAAAATTTCATTAGTGTCTGCTACCTTCTCCAGAAATTAAAAAAAGTATTCAAAATATGCTTGTGCATCTATTAGGAACATTAAAATTCCTCTTGAAAAATTTTTCTGCTGCGAAGAGTGAGATGAACCCCTCAAATTGCGAAGTTTCATATACTGAAGTATAAATACGCATGAAGACGAAAAAAATTTAAATCGCAAGCAGAAAATCGAGAAGTTTATGCATATATAAAATCCTCGGTGGGGGTTTTATAGAAAATCGTATCTGAATCTATGCCTTATATTAAAATCCTCACTCGCTTTCTAAAAACGGTTCATCGCACGACGACGACGAGCCCGAAGTCAAGGAAGACGTTGACGACGACGAGTCCGAGTAGTAAATGTGAGACACGAACCCTTGGCCTCGGGTTTCCCCGGCAACCCGAAACAGAACCCGGGCTCCTTGTTCCAGGTACTCTGGCCCTCGAAGGAACTCAAACATGACAGACACGGGTTCGTCGTCTGGATGACACGAGACGATCCACGCGTCGTTTCGTGGCTCGAGGTTCCGGGCGCCGAAAACCCCGCGCACTGCCGCCCCCTGGCGCACATTGCCAATGTGCAAAGTGGCATGACCGCCTTTTCGCAAAAGAAACACTGGGTAACCATCTTCTGCACCGGATTGGTTTTGTTGTGGTTGCTGCTGCTGGCAACCAGACAAGGTTAACTTTGCCTGGAATAAAAAGAGAAGCATTTTCTTTTTCTTGCAGGACTGTGCAAAAAAAATTGAAGAAAAGTAAAGCAACGAGGAAAATCACATCAGCCATTTCCGGTAGAGAATCTGCATTTTAAGGAATTACTTCAAATATTAATACAGTACTACTTTTCCAAATTATTCATATTCGCGTTATAGAAGATTAATACGGTAATCGACGAATAATTAAGAAAGCGCCTTAAATGCATGTTCATTCCTGGTTTTCCAAATTATTTTTTAATATTCGCACTGGAACATTAATCAAAGAATAATCAAGAAAGCATCTTAAATTTTTCATTCCTGGTTTTCTGAATTATACTTCTTCATTTTTGCATTTGAAGATTAATCGACGAAGTCAATGCAAGATAAAATTACGACGCAGTGAAATACAGTAATTGGAATATAGAGAAGAAAAGTTTCGGGAAATTATGTCCAATAAAAATTCAAGAATAATGAATGAACATCGGCAATCAAGTCGGCCATTTCTCCAGCCAAGAATTCGAACTTCAAGAAAGCACCTTAAATGTTCATTATTTTTATAGTTTTCCGACTAATTTACCCATTTGCGCGCATTGAAAGAGTAATCGAAGAATTGAACGAAGGAGAAAAAACAATCAACGCAATTGAATCGGCGCAAAAGTTTCATATGGACTCAAAAAATTCCACAAGTCAAATACTTTATATATCCCTTTGAGTTCAACATACGTAAGGAGATCTTTGAAAATTATACTCCGGAGATTTATATATTAAAAAAATGAAAAGTTGTCCTAATTTTGCGACTCATCTCATATTGGATTAAGCACATGATAAATTCCGATTTTTTTTGTGTGTGCCGAATTTCAACGTGCGCTCACCAAGAAATGTTTGGCAACTCTGGACTCTTGACACGGATCCAATAGAACCATTCCTTTCCGTAATCTCGGCAATCTGTTGGCCGGAGAATCATTAATCGGGCAAAGACTCAGAGAAGCGCTTTGGGAAGCCATACGACGCAGTGAAATACAGTAATTGGAATATAGAGAAGAAAAGTTTCGGGAAATTATGTCCAATAAAAATTCAAGAATAATGAATGAACATCGGCAATCAAGTCGGCCATTTCTCCAGCCAAGAATTCGAACTTCAAGAAAGCACCTTAAATGTTCATTATTTTTATAGTTTTCCGACTAATTTACCCATTTGCGCGCATTGAAAGAGTAATCGAAGAATTAAACGCAGGAGAAAAAACAATCAACGCAATTGAATCGGCGCAAAAGTTTCATATGGACTCAAAAAATTCCACAACTCAAATACTTTATATATCCGTTTGAGTTCAACATACGTAAGATCTTTGAAAATTATACTCCGGAGATTTATATATTAAAAAAATGAAAAGTTGTCCTAATTTTGGGACTCATCTCATATTGGATTGAGCATATGATAAATTCGGATTTTTTTGTGTGCGCCGAATTTCAACGTGCAATCACCATGAAATGTTTGGCAACTCTGGACTCTTGACACGGATCCAATAGAACCATTCCTTTCCGTAATCTCGGCAATCTGTTGGCCGGAGAATCATTAATCGGGCAAAGACTCAGAGAAGCGCTTTGGGAAGCCCGAACCACGCAACAATTGGCCTTATTCCTGTGGATAGTTTTCACGATGATCGGCATGAATTCTCCTCTTCCCACGGGACCTTTGAATGTTTTTTTTTTCACAGGAATTGATTCTTTCAGTAAATTCAGCTCGATTTAATGCAGTGAGCAGCAGCGTCCATTCAGTACCTAATTTCAGTCGCATATTTTCCGTGATGACGCCCTTTGTCAGCAGCCCACCAACAACTGCACCAACTTCCGGTATGTTCCACGATTCGTCAATTTGAAATTGTACACGTTCCTGGATAAAAGAAAGAAAGCCTTTGGTTTAATCGCGTTCAAATCTGTTGTTATTCGAGAAAAAATTTGCACAAATAAAGCGTAATGCTGACTGTAAGATTCTTTCAAATGCAGGCATCGCATGTTATATTGAGAGATTAAAGCTGAATCAATCTGCTTAAAATGAGATGAATCGCGAAGATTTTCAGATTGGAATATTTTCCATTTGATCATGATCATATCGCTTTTAGAAATTGTCACCTTGAAGACTTCTTAAATGCTGGTAAAGTATATTGAAAGAGTTCATTGAGACTGATTAAAAATGCATGAATCATGCAAATGCTGCAAACATTTTCTTTGGACCTCCATGGTTCCCTTTTCACCCCGCTTTTCCTTTCAACCTGGTTAATCAAAATTTCCAACAATAACAAGAAAAATAGAAAGTATCGACTTTGTCAAAATGATGGTCCAATTCTGAAAGGAAAGCAGAAACCTGACATCAAAAGAGATGCTGGAAGCATTGCTTTTACTTGAATATTTGTTGTGCTGAAACAAGTGAACTGTATTGTATCAGAATAATATTTCACAAACACTGAAGTTTGTGAAATATATACAATAATTATATTGTAGTGTAGGGGAACCTCTTGAAGGTTCCTTCAAAGACCAGTGAAGGTCAATTATTCTGGTTAACCTGTTGATCTTCTGAATTGAGATGCAGTTAACTTGCTCTAAACCAAAAAGAGTACAATAAACCCATAATCCTCATTATTGGTGGCAGCGGTGGGATAATAATTATAGATAATAAATTATAGACAATAATTTAAAGTGATTATGTATCTGCACAGTGGAATTTATTGATTGTAGGATGATTTTTGTTATGCACATAAATGTTGAACATGGTCTTGCAGCTTCATTAATAACTTATAAATAAAAAATAATCAATCCTCTCTAAACATAAAAGTGCTTGATTAATTGTTGTGTCAGGGAATTCATAATCCTGGCAGCTTTCAACTTTCCAAAATTTAGAATTTGTCAAATGTTCCAATTTGTTTGTTGTTGTTGTTGGCTGAAAAGGAC
>CAJPEX010000310.1:91279-122678 GCA_905338405.1 Notodromas monacha
CGGTGGGATAATAATTATAGATAATAAATTATAGACAATAATTTAAAGTGATTATGTATCTGCACAGTGGAATTTATTGATTGTAGGATGATTTTTGTTATGCACATAAATGTTGAACATGGTCTTGCAGCTTCATTAATAACTTATAAATAAAAAATAATCAATCCTCTCTTTTGTATTTTCACGAACTAATTAACAACACAGTCCCTTAAGTATTAGGACCGTCGAAAGTTGAAAGGTTTTAAATCTTAAACAGTTTACAAGGTTAAACAAACAACAACAACAACCGACTTTTCCTGGTACAATTGAAAATTTCTCATGATTTGCTTTCAATTTTCCAATTTCTTCATAATTTAAAGAAATCAAAAGTGTAAACTCATAACATGATGACATTCATAAATTTTTGATTGTCTATGTCAATTTCCCCTCACCCAGTAATTTTGTTGAATAAATCCCATCTGTACAGGTGTTTTCTTAAGCAGGAATTTTCGGCCCTTGAAAAAATACTTAATAAAAACATTTGATTAAATGAGCAACATACCTTCTCCAATTGTTCTCTCTCCAAGGTGTTTAGGTATGGCGGAAGAATGTGCAAAAATTCCTTGAGGAGTCCCAGTCCCAACCCCGTGACTGAGGACAGCTTGAAAATCGGCACAACATTCCCTTTCTCTTTGACACCCTTCACTGCTCTGGACACATCATCCACAGTCTCCACCAGCAACCCATCCCTGCGGGTTTCAGCCTTGAGGAACTCCCTCTTTCAGGAGTGTCAAACAAGGTATTACACTGGTCCACACTGTAGTTAGAAACAGTACTGGTGTTTTTTACCTCGTAAGTCACGGTCACGCTCCAACTCCACCAGGTGTCACCAAGGACGGTAGGGTCTGTTGGCACTGACCACCAGCATTATGTAGTGAGGACAGTAGCCTGTGAGGCCAAATTAACACCACACCTCCATGAACATTACCGGTCGGTCCAGTTACTTACACTACTCGAACCGTCTAAAGAGGTGTTAAAGGAGACGACAAACCGTCAGAACCATACAGAAGTGTAAGGGGACTCTCTTATGAGCAAGGATATCCATACACTTCTTCAGATAAAAGGCTTTTAAATACAGTAGTGCCAGGGGATATGGATGTAATTGGTGCTTGGACTTTGTCCCTGTGTCAGAGTCCATACTTAAATTGGATCATATTTTCCCAGAGACTTCAAAGGGAACTTATTTTATGAGTTCTTCCGTTAATCAGAAATCAGGAATCACATATCCAAGATATAAAATAAAAATTTGCTTCTCATTTCCAAGAAGCAGGAAATAACTGTGCAGAGGAAAACCACACAAAACATGATTTTTTGTTTCAAAAGGAGGTCAAGAAGCAAATGAAAAGAACAAGTCAAGCTATACTGTGCACAGATAACAGACAAAATTCTGAAAAAATAAGCACAAAATTAGCCTGCTTTTGATTATGAACTAAAGTAGTGTAATTTCATCATGAAATTCATTTTTAATTATTTTGAATATGAATATGACAATTTAAAAAAAGAAATAGCAACATTTAGAAGCAAAACATTTTCAAGTGCTCAATGAGAGATGTTAGGAAATTTTCTGTATTTCAAGACATTGTCTGAATGTCGGGGCAGATTTGTATGCGTTTCTAATGTCCCCAAGTCGAATCGTCTGTATGTTATTGGGGTGTCTGTATGTTGGGTTCTCATTGTAAGTTTTTGACCCACGAAATAATGTTTTTTTTAGCAATCAGAGGGTGGCCAACTAAGACGTCATGATGGAAAATGGTCCCTATTCGGCCCATCCGTTACCCGGGATATCCATGAAATTATCCAAAATACTAGATTTTTATGAAGTAATCCAGCGATTTTGCATCTAAATTAATTGAAGGAAACGTGCTCAAGACATCCGTGGAAATTATTGAATTCATGTCTGAAATATGATCTGAACATCTAAAATAAAAACGATCAAATATGCGCGGGATGCGTTTTTGCCCAGGAATTGGATCATTTTCCAGGTATTATTGTTTGTCTAAAATCTCTAAATGTATTCCTTGATATTTTTCTCTACTAATGAAACACGCTGGCGTGCAAAAAATTGCATAACCGAAAACCCTTCGTGTCAAAAAATAAGAACAATAAGTTTCGGAAATTTAGAAGAAATCAGAAATTTCTGGTCAACAAGCAGAACAGTTTCCTAAGAAATTAAGTTTCATAAAAAAAATTGTACAGTACCTAGACTTATCTTCCCGGACACAAACCTCGCAATCGAAGCCCATGATTCCGTGACTGATTGAAGAAGTTCTCCCTGTTTGTACTTCGTGCAAATGGCGGAACATAATTAGCCTCGCTCGACCTCGTCCATTGTCCAAATCACCTTGGGTCAGGACGCCCAGCAAAGTAGATTTCCCGACGTCTGCGTTACCCAGCACTGCTATTCGCAATTCTATGCTTGTGCAATCATCTGGTACCTGCAAAAAAGTAATAAGGCGTCAAAATTGGCGACCTCTTTTTTGCAAGAATGATTTCTGCACGATTGCTGGCGTAATGTAAAGAATACAATCACGCTTAATAAAAACAGCTCATGTTTTCAACCGCAGCACGGTGTGGAATTTTTATTCGATACAGGATGCGAGTTCTCGTCACCATGAAACAATCTCTCAAATGACAATTTTTTATTTCTCAGACAGATGTCGCTAATGCATTTTCGCATGCACATCACATCACACGCATACCTGAACATCAGAAATCCGATTACTGTACATCAGTTGCGCCTGTTTTCGTGAAACTTCAAGGTATCATAAAAAATTTTGAGTTAAGCATACAAGCAGTTGAGTTGGGGGAAAGAATGAAGAATAATCAGATAATATTCTATAGGTCTTGAATTGCTTCTTGAATGCGTTGACCCCTGGATGCTGAACTTGGAGGCAAGGATTCATCATTTGCCCAATTATACTTTCAATTCTTTTCAAAAGCACAATAAACTAAATTCTCAGTGCTTCTCTGCTTCCTGTGTTGATACAATATACTAGCCAAATGGCTTCAGAGATTTACAGAAAACATAAAAGTGCTTGATTAATTGTTGTGTCAGGGAATTCATAATCCTGGCAGCTTTCAACTTTCCAAAATTTAGAATTTGTCAAATGTTCCAATTTGTTTGTTGTTGTTGTTGGCTGAAAAGGACATACAATTGAAAATTTCTCTTGATTTGCTTTCAATTTTCCAATTTCTTCATAATTTAAAGAAATCAAAAGTGTAAACTCATAACATGATGACATTCATCAATTTTTGATTTTCTATGTCAATTTCCCCTCACCCAGTAATTTTGTTGAATAAATTCCACGTGTACATGTGTTTTCTTAAGCAGGAATTTTCGGCCCTTGAAAAAATACTTAAAAAAAGACAGCATTTGATTAAATGAGCAACATACCTTCTCCAATTGTTCTCTCTCCAAGGTGTTTAGGTATGGCGGAAGAATGTGCAAAAATTCCTTGAGGAGCCCCAGTCCAAACCCCGTGACTGAGGACAGCTTGAAAATTGGCACAACATTCCCTTTCTCTTTGACACCCTTCACTGCTCTGGACACATCATCCACAGTCTCCACCAGCAACCCATCCCTGCGGGTTTCAGCCTTGAGGAACTCCCTTAAAGTCCTCACAGTTTGTTCCATAATGTGACCAGGTGTGACATCAATCTTTGTCATGACCACAAAAAATGGAGCATTCAGTGCCAGTGCGAGGTTGAGGTGGTCCACAGTGGTTCCTGCCATCCCAGTGTTGGCACTGACCACCAGCATTATGTAGTGAGGACAGTAGCCTGTGAGGCCAAATATTGTGGTGTGGAGGTACTTGTAATGGCCAGCCAGGTCAATGAATGTGATGAGCTTGGCAGATTTCTCCACAATTTCCTCTGCTGTTTGGCAGTCTTGGTATGTCTTCACATTCCCCTGAGAGAATACAGCAAGGATATCCATACACTTCTTCAGATAAAAGGCTTTTAAATACAGTAGTGCCTGGGGATATGGATGTAATTGGTGCTTGGACTTTGTCCCTGTGTCAGAGCCCATATTTAAATTGGATCATGTTTTCCCATAGACTTCAAAGGGAACTTATTTTATGAGTTCTCCCGTTGATTAGAAATCAGGAATTAAATATCCAAGATATGAAATAAAAATTTGCTTCTCATTTTCAAGAAGCAGGAAATGACTGTGCAGAGGAAAACCACACAAAACACGATTTTTTTTTTCATCAGAAGGAGGTCAAGATAGCAAATGATTCGAACAAGTCAAGCTATACTGTGCACAGATAATAGACAAAATTCTGAAAAAATAAGCACAAAATTAGCCTGCTTTTGATTATGAACTAAAGTAGTGTAATTTCATCATGAAATTCATTTTGAATTATTTTGAATATGAATAGGACAATTTAAAAAAAAGAAATAGCAACATTTAGAAGCAAAACATTTTCAAGTGCTCAATAAGAGATGTTAGGAAATTTTCTGTATTTCAAGACATTGTCTGAATGTCGGGGCAGATTTGTGTGCGTTTCTAATGTTCCCAAGTCGAATCGTCTGATGTATGTTATTGAAGCGTGTGTATGTTGGGGTCTCATTGTAAGTTTGTAACCCACGAAATAATGTTTTTTTTAGCAATCAGAGGGTGGCCAACTAAGACGTCATGATGGAAAACGGTCCCTACGGCCCATCCGTTACCCGGGATATCCATGAAATTATCCAAATTACTAGATTTTTATGAAGTAATCCAGCAATTTTGCATCTAAATTAATTGAAGGAAACGTGCTCAAGACATCCGCGGAAATTATTGAATTCATGTCTGAAATATGATCTGAACATCTAAAATAAAAATGATCAAATATGCGCAGGATGCGTTTTTGCCCAGGAATTGGATCATTTTCCTGGTATTATTGTTTGTCTAAAATCTCTAAATGTATTCCTTGATATTTTTCTCTACTAATGAAACACGCTGGCGTGCAAAACATTGCATAACCGAAAAACCCTTCGTGACAAAAAAAAGAACAATAAGGTTCGGAAATTTAGAATAAATCAGAAATTTCTGGTCAACAAGCAGAACAGTTTCAAAAGAAATTAAGTTTCATAATTTTTTTTAACATGTCATGGATCTGAATAGAAGGGCCTGTGTTTGGAGCGTTAGCTTCGGGTACTAAGGCACTGACTAACTTCTTCAAGAGGGACAAACATGAAGCACGTTTACCGCCTTGTATTAAAGCCTCGCTCGACCTCGTCCATTGTCCAAATGTGGAACCCAGTCCTGCGGGTCGTTTCATCTAAAGGGCTGCAGACGCAATGGGTCGTGACGATAAGCGTTAAGATACGAACACGTTAGTAGACCATGGACGTTTTTTCATTATTCCGCAGTTTTAACACGACCTCTTTTTTTGCAAGAATGATTTCTGCACGATTGCTGGCGTAATGTAAAGAATACAATCACGCTTCATAAAAACAGCTCATGTTTTCAACCGCAGCACGGTGTGGAATTTTTATTCGATACAGGATGCGAGTTCTCGTCACCATGAAACAATCTCTCAAATGACTTTTTTTTATTTCTCAGACAGATGTCGCTAATGCATTTTCGCATGCACATCACATCACACGCATACCTGAACATCAGAAATCCGATTACTGTACATCAGATGCGCCTGTTTTCGTGAAACTTCAAGGTATCATAAAAAAATTTGAGTTAAGCATACAAGTAGTTGAGTCGAGGGAAAGAATGAAGAATAATCAGATAATATTCTATAGGTCATGAATTGCTTCTTGAATGCGTTGACTGCTGGATGCTGAACTTGGAGGCAATAAGGATTCATCATTTGCCCAATTATACTTTCAATTCTTTTCAAAAGCACAATAAACTAAATTCTCAGTGCTTCTCTGCTTCCTGTGTTGATACAATATACTAGCCAAATGGCTTCAGAGATTTACAGACGAATATATACACCTAAAGCTCCGCTGTTTCTTTCCACACATTTATATATGCACATAAATGATTATACAGTCAAATTCCGATTTAGTGCCACCAAACATCATCCCAGGACATTTTGTGGCACTAAATAAGGATCAATTCAGGGTGGCTACCAGTGGCAACATTTTGTTTTTCACATCATAATTATGTCCACAATTATGTTCTATGAGAAAAAGTGACATTAACATATTTTAAAGCTGACAATCAACTGTTTTTGATGCCTATATTGCATTTAAAAGCAGTATAAATAACAATTAGAATGTTGCACACAGTTTTGGCAGCAAATGAAATACAGTGGTGATTTTTCAAAATTTATGTTTCTACTGTATAGTATTTTGATTTCAAGTTTTAATGAACACAGCGTTTGTAAAATACAACCATTTTTTGAATTACTGTACGTAATAATTATAAATTGGCCGATTTGGTTGAGAGAATAATCGCGCCACAAGGAAGGGGAAGTTGGCTCTGTGTTCAAGCCAAAGGTCAGCGAGTTACTTCCATTTCACAGCAATGATGTAAAAATGCATCATTATTTCCAAGACTCCTTCAAAAATAGATCGTCTATTTTTTTATTTGGAGACTACAGTCCAAATCACAAAAAAATGATTAAAATCACCTATGCACGAAAAAGGGGATAATTACTCGAAATTTACTGATCAGCGCAGTTTCATCAGAAAAAAAGAAAAAATCCATTAATTTTAATGGATGCCAGAATTTGATTTTCGTTCGAATGCACTTTATGCACGTATACAGTACTGTAATTAGTTTTCAGCAGAAACCCAGAGGCACTCAAATTATAGAAAAGATCATCAGAAAGTATGCTGAAAATCACAGAGAGAAGTGATGCAATCTTCAAAATTTGTTTCTCAGTTTTGAAATGCACGTTCATTACAAAATTTATTCTAAAAACGATCGTGCCGAATTTTGAGACATTTTCTCCCTTACGCAACAATATTGGCGGTCCATAAAATGATTAAGATATACTACGTGATTTTACTTATTAAAATAAGATTTAACTCAACAAAAGAACCCTTTGAAAAACAAGTTGTAGCATCCAAGAGATTTATTTTTTGACGCAAAAATTTGATGTACAGTACAGTACTTGCTGTCGTGCTTTTGTAACTGTATCGACTATTGGAAGGACATTAAAAGTAACTGGTAACCCTTTGTTGAAGCTCACGACCGTCATAAAATATATCAAATTATAACTTGAATAATTATAGGCTGTAGGAAGAAATATTAAAAAAAAAACATTCAATGGGATTACTCCAGCAATTGCGGATTCACCAGCAGGAAGAAACAATATGTGATCGACGTTTATTGCAATTCTATGAAGATATGCGTGAGCAAATTTATTACTCTCATCATTAATTATGCAAAAAATCGCTCACGCAAACCATGGAAATTTTTTTTCGAAAACCCTCCATTTCACAATCATTTCCACTAGCATTTTATAACCTCAACATTTGAGGAACACGCAGAATGAATCCCATAATGATGAGAAATCTTCGGTTAAACGGAAAATTCTTCAAAATGAGTCTTCAATAAAATTCTGTCTATAAACTGAAAGAACCTCAAAAGCAATTTTTTTCTACATAAAGATATGCTGTGACGACATCGAACTGTTGTTGTACACAAAGGAATCGATAACACGCGCATTCGAGTTCGACGTCACTCCAGCACTGCTTATTGCTAGGAAAAAGGCGTTCACATGTATTTACAAACAGAGCCAAAAATTCGATAGTCAGAGGGTTCAAATGCCACACAAAATCCAAATAGATAAGGAAAGGAAATCCCTGGAAAACACATTTCTAGTCCATGCACCGTCAAAAGCGTTTCACGGGTATCTGAGAACAGCGATGTGAATAATATCCCATAGACTCTGCTGTGTGTCTGTCCGTCTTCTCGGTGAGCCCAGAGCTTCATTGATATAAGCATGCGTTAAATACGTGGCAATACGAAACGTTGAATCCAAATGTTCCTCTCCTTTTAGTTACGTAATATGTTTCAAAATTTTTTTATACACAGGTACTCTTTCTGTGATGCGAAATTGTCTCAAACTATTAAGCTCATTTGAAGATATGATGAGTCATTTTCCTCCTCTGCTGGTGAATGGGAGTGGGGTGGTCAGGTTGGTATAGCAAAAAAAAAAGTCAAATCTACTTGAAAAAATCTTTCAGGTATCCTGAAATTTTTTTCTGTAGGAAAATTCTCCGTGCCACGATTATGATTACAAGGGAATCTCTCTACAACAAAATTCAGAAGGCCAGACAAACATTCATCATGGAAAAAGTGAGTTGCAGAAAGGAATCCATTGCAGAGAACCCATAAAATATGGAGAGAGAATCCAATGCGGAATGTGTTTTTTTTTTCTACAGGGAAGGGGATTCAAGACAAGTTTGCAGCAGCAGAGTGAGTCCACCTGTACTGTATTCTTTACCATAGCATTGTGTCATGCACACCTTTTATTTATTATGGTACAGTAGGTGAACACTTTACAAGAAATATGAGGAACACAATCAGTTGTAGAGAACCTCTAGGAAGAGAATCCTATGGGACCAAATATTTTCTTTACAGAGAAAATCATATTAGAAAGTCTACTTGCACTATGAACAATTCAGCAGATTACACTGTATATAGAACTTGGTCTCTGAGATTAACGTGGAATCCAAATTTTTGGCCATGAACGTCACGATTTTACTCGAATTTTTCCTCCTTAAAAGAGCTTTTTATCGTATACCAATGTCATTTGCTTTTTAAACGAGGCTTTAAAGTAGAATAGGGTATTGTAGACCGAATTGGAATTCCACGATTTGAATCAGTGCGCGCGTGCTTCGAAAGGACTGACGGACAGGACTCACGTGCAAGACACACGGCGGCCCAGAAACAGCTGTGTTGCTAGTTGCTACGCAACCTCTCGCATGTCCCTCTCTGGTTGCGTAGTGCGTCATTGGAGAGGATACAGCACAGGCAACGCTCAAGCGAAGGAGGGTGTCAGTACAAAGTGCTGGCTTGCGAGATGATCACCTGCCTGGGTCTCATACACTCGCAAGCACATGTGCATTATTACGTAACCAAATTCAATTTTTCTTTTTTCACAAAACATGAATATTTTCTGCATGGTGGTCAGAAATATTTAATTTCTTGTCATAGTAATGCATTTGTTCAAAAATATACAATCCATTCCAGGGAAATGTCTGTTAGCTGGGATATTTGTCCGCTGAATTTTTTTCAGGAATAATTTTGATGTATTAGAGAGGCACACTTTGGGGAACAATTGTTTGTTTGCTGGATTATTGTGTTTCTCTGCTATGGAAGATTGTACTGTACAGTACTCTCATAAATTACAGCAGTTGGAATACTGCATTTTCTGTTAGCAGGGGCATTTGCTAGCTAAGACCCATTTTAAAGGGCTACAAGGAGGTAACAGGTGTCAAAATACAGTATAATCAATTTGGTGCGTGAAAAGAGAAGGCAGTCATCATCATTTTGATGATGCAGAATACTGTATAACTAATCCCACTTACCATACATAATAGAGGGGATAATTCACAAAATATCTGCCGACTGCAGTTCTTTCTTTGTATGCATTTGTGTACACTGTTATTCGCTTACTGTATTGACATGATGAAACAAGATGGCGTATTTAGTATTTTTTAGCATTCATTTCATAATATTTTTTTCCAAGAAATATTGTCTGAAAATATAAAATCATGAATAAGATTCAATTTTTCACATTGGGGTTCATTTTGGTGTGAATTCCTTCGTGCATATACAGTAATAGACTGAATATAGAGTGACTACAAGGAAAAGCTGGCAGCATGACTTATTAAAACTTGATTATGGAAGTATTTTAGTTTTTTTCCTCTGTGTTAATCCTTAATTGAGACTTCAATCACATTATTACCAACACAACACACACACACACCCATGGAGCAGTTGAACCTTGCCCAGAAGTGTTCCCTTTACCCCAGAGACTTGGATCACGGCCACGGAATTTAACGGGTTCAAGTACTCTGTGGGTTGAGTCGGAGAGATGGAACCCTCTAGCTAAAATACCAAGGTCACCTATTTAAATGTTTCTTTGAAGACTGGTTTTTTTTATGCAGCCACGGCGTGTAAAAGAAACTAACAAGTTTTATGATGATGATTGCATGTGAAAAACGATATGTAAGTGCAGTAATCATGAGTATCATGACTCAAATTTTATTCCAATAATGGTGATGCTCAAACGCATCCCAATCCGAAAATCTTGGTAAAGTTTCCTGCTGCAGACCTGCAGTACTGTATTTATTGAAATCCCACATGAATGCCAGATGGATATTTCTTCAGCATAATGCACAGTACTGTATTATGACATTAATTGCATTTGCTGGACCTGTGAAATTCCTACATTGATAGAAGAGTCTGCATGGAAACTTCGTCAGAATAACTAAAGTAAAAAACAATGATCCGTGTTGATAAGGGTGTAAAAGCGAACACAAAAATATATTGCCACTTTACCAGTAAATATTTGCATGTAATCCACACCTATTCACATTTAGTTCAGAAATATTTGACGCAGCACCATTTATTGTATGCAAAGCAATTCACCATGTTTTGAAGAGTGACATCTTCAAGCTGGGACATAGATAAATATTGCACCATAACCTGAGAGACATCTACACTGGTTCCAGAGTTAGACACGGTTTTGAAGCCCAACAGATGTCACTTCTTTCCCACCAGTCAATATTACGCTTCTGTCTACAGTACTTACAATTTATGTTGTATAATGAAGAAATATAGGATGGTGCTTCGAATTTTCCTGATTGAATCGACTTCGACAGATCGATTGAAACAATGGCAGCTGTTTATGATTTTCCTGCTGGAAGAAAAGAGACTTTTACAAATATTCATTTACTTATTCTGGCTCATCCGGTAATTTCGAGATAATAATAAGCGGATATTGCAACCATTAGCTTTTCACTCCGGTAAATTTTTGGTATTCATAGCAAAATTACAGAAAACGTTTAGAACATCTAGGATTGCACACATATATGTAACATGTACATTTTAAAATCTACCTGTCACTTATTGCATTAATCACATGTCACAAACCAAACTTTGAGCCGAAAAATGACATGTCTTACTTTGTGATTTTTCAATCAACATTGTCTCCCATTAAAACCAGACAAAAATGCTTCAGTGCTTTGTCAAATACTGATCTTAAAATTAGCGTCTTTAAAAAGAAAGTTCAAAAGTGAGAACGTTGGGTTAAATATTAATACAAATAAACTATTAGAGATTCTAACTGACTCAGGTGAAGACTTTTTTAAAGATTTTTTAATATACTATATACATATTTGTCTTCGACAAGGAATGCGTTTGGTGACCTGCTGTGGGATTTTTTTTCTTTGATTTTCACGCCTCATGATTTCCTCTGGGTCCTCTGCTTGGTTTATTTTTATTTTTAAATTTTAATACGCATGGAATTTTCACGAATGGTTTCCAGAGCATGAAGCATAATTCCCGCATGAAAAAAGTTTGCTGAACTTCTTTTAAGCGTGATACTTCGAGTACTTTCAGGGAAAGTTAAAGAGCTCACGGGCGAAAATGTCTCAGATGCGAAGCACATTTTCTGCAAGAAGCATTGATTGCAAAAGCAAAGGAAAACAATAAGCAAAATTCATTCGGGGCAAATTCGTTTTCATCATCATCATTTTCATCGAAGTATAATCATTCGAAACCGTATTATGGCATTACCAATAATCGACTTTTGATCATCGAAACATTTGAATTCAAGTCTCCATTCAAAATGATTGAGTGATTCAGGTCGTTCTGATTCTTTTTACTTTTCGCTTTTTCCAACCGTGAAGTGAAGTACAATATTTGGTTTTCATATGGACACATTGTCAGTGTTTCAAATTTCAGTGAAACTATGGGTGAACATATACTTTCCTCTTATTAAATTTTTGAATTTTCAATGTCGGTGATATGTGGAACAAGGTGAACCTTTTTTCTTCTTCTCTTCATTGCGTGAACAGCACGTATATATAATCGTGACCTGAATCAGGGTTCAATGCCCTGCTCCCTGCAACAATATCATCTGGTCCACTCATGCAGTCTTCACTTCGAAAATAAAGTAGCCAGCAGTCGCCGGTGAACACCCTGAAACAGTGTGTTTGTGTTCTTGGCAAAATCCTGGTTTAAAAATAAGAAAAAATCTTGACCAGAGCTGGTGCTGTTCAAATACAGAAGTTCAAAAATATTTCGATACTCTTCTCATACAATGAATTATTGTGTTCAGGAGTGTCAATTTTCCGCGCGTGCATATTTCTTAAATTGTAAAATTCTCCAAGATAACCAGAGCGAGTTGAAAACTAGCACTGATCACATAAATTGAGCGATCATCATCGAAATCCGAATAAAAACCAACCATTGAATCCGCTTCCATTTCTTTAAAAATCGATGCGTTATTTTTCGCAGTAAAATTGCATGATTATGCAAAGTGGCCATGCAGAATTACTTAGCTTTTCCAAAATTACAATGTAAGTATTTTATGAAATAAATAAAATACTGTTTATTTGAGCAAAGGAAAAATGATCCAGAACATATTGGTATAGACTCATCTTAGCCATTTTCTTTTCTCACCAATTACAGTATATACAAACGCCAGAAAATTCTTGTTCATCTTATTAATTTTTGAAAAAATTCCTGTCTTGAAATTGAAATAATAACCATTAATTATTGACATTAATACTTTCAAGGATATTTAATTCGAGGCGAGGCTGTGAAAAGAATGTTTCCAGGAAGTGTCTGCTGGTCAATTCTATTGATGATGAGCTTGTTGTCAATCTATTCGATCAACGGCTCTTCAGCTAACAGAAGCACTAAGGTTGGTGTCCTCAATTTGTAAAAATTTTGAGACCAATTTTGAAGGTACTGTTCTGCTTCTTAGCGGAATCAGCACAGGCAGAACACATTCGCAAAAAGATCGGACGGGAATAATGAAACAGCATCTGGACTATCTGGAAGTAAGAGAAAAATCTAGACAAAATCATTATTGTTTTCGAAAAATAGAGAAAAACGTTTTTTTTAAATTTCGATTCTGTACCCATCAATGCAACCAAAATTTATTATCAAAAATCTGAGAAATACTTGAATTACCGCAATTTAAATTACATCCACCGCACGGGAGAAAATTCCAGCATTTATGTTGCTGATTAATTTGAATCTTCGTTTCCGTATTTAATTTAATTTATCTTTCATCTCATTCTACCAATTTTCTTTTTGAGAATAAATATAGGAATCGAGGAATGTCCATTTGAAACCCGCTTTTTCACATCCCATTCCAGCAGGTTATAAATAATGTAAAAAAAACCAACATCGACTGCTTCTCATCGTACTTCAATGATTTATTTCTCCAGATTACAAGTTGGTGAAAGATTGGCCATCGCTGTCAGACGAGGTCACCTTGGGTCAAGTGACGTCTGTTGCTATGAGAAGTGACGGTATTTTGGCAATGCTTCATAGAGCTGGCAGAGATTGGGTTCCAGCGTCCTTTGATCGTCAAAACAGATTCCGAAAGGTTGAAGAAGGACCCATTGCTGGAAACACTGTTGTATATATTGACCCCGAAACAGGGAAACAACTTGGACAATGGGGAAAAGAACTGTGAGTCAAATTTCTCTATATTTTGTTCCACAGAAAAAAAGAAGGCTTTGATCCACGAGGAACAAGATTTTTCTGAGGAAATTTTTCTACAATAAAACGGCGATCGACACAGATTTTAACTGTGCAAAATAGCGCCTTCATAAAACGCAGTATAATTTTGAAAATACGTTTGTTGAACATGGATGAAGAAATTCTGACGCAATTTTCTTATATACTGTATACAATAAATATTTTTTTTCTGGGATCCTGCAAAGCGAAAAATAAATTGAGCACCGATAATTCTGAAACGATCGAGCAGCAATTTTCGATGGAAAAATACAGGGAATGTTTCATTATGTGGCAAATAGTCAGAAATTTGTATGAAAAAATGACTGAATTTGGAAACTTTCAGTGACTTTGGAGTAGTGATGTGAATGATCAGTTTCTCGTACAAATTACTTATCGAATTTTTTCATACTTTTCGATCGGGTTTCATAAGAATTTTCTACCGAAGAAGGCGTTGTAATTTTTTTTTTCAAACTTTGAGGAATCTCCAAAACATTGACCAAGATACTGGGAGAAACTCAAGATTTCAGATTGAATCGATGCAAATTTTACTATATATATGCAGTACATGTCCAAAATTTTGAAGTTCCTCAAGAAGGGAGCGGTAGAAAAGAATCCCTGAAATTTTTCAAAATTTCATATTCACTTGTTCAATAATTTTTAAATTTCCCCCCTGAGAATGGTCAGCAAATTTTGAAGAACAAATCGTGTCTGCGTCAAGAGGGTTGAATTAAAAAATTCCATCGTTAGGAGACTCATCAACCTTCGTCTAATAAAAACCCTTGTTATTTCCAGTTTACCCATAATTTGAAAAGAAAAAAAAATTATGTTTTCCGCGAAGATTCTACTTGCCTCATGGACTGACGATTGATCACGAGGACAATTTATGGGTAACAGACGCTGGGGCACATCAAGCGCTGAAATTCACAGAAGCGGGTTCCCCACTCATGGCACTTGGCACTCGATTGGAACCCGGGGAAGACAACAACCATTTTTGCAAGCCAACTTCCGTAGCTGTTGAAAGAAGAACCCGACACATCTTCGTTGCTGACGGGTACTGCAACAGCAGGGTTATGAAATTTTCTCCCGACGGCCGACTTCTTTTTCAGGTTTTTCGAATGAATTTCAAATCAACCGAAGTACGAAAATTGGTTCGTAAAAGATGACTGCAATTTTTTTTCTTTTGCTCTGCAATTCTTCATTGGTGTCTAATACATTTTTTTTATTAACTATACTCAACTGCAGAAGGAAAACAAACAAAAATGCAGGGGATTCACTGTGACCCAGGTCTTTTTCTTGGTTCCTTCTAAAGCTGAACTGTATAAAAAAAAATTATTAGACACCAATGAAGAATTGAAGAGCAAAAGAAAGAAAAGAATTGCATTCGCCTCCAGCAATGACGGCAAATGAGTGGCAGTTTATCATATTTTACGAACCAAAACCCTCGTATTATTCTTACAGTGTACATTTCGGCAATGAGAATGACTTTTATTTTATTTATTTATTTATTTTCAAGTTGGGTAAATCGGGTCCAGCACACATGAGATTTTTAGCTGCGTGGATTCGACGCCCGAAAGGAACTGAATTCAATGTCGTACATTCCTTGGCTTTGGATCAAGAAAGAGGAGTTCTTTTTATTGCTGATCGGGAAAATGGCAGAATTCAGGCGCTGATGACTGAAGATATGTCAATCGTTGGATCAATGACTTCAGCGCGATTTGATGGACGGGTTTTTGCAGTAGGATTTTCTCCTGCTTTCGGTGAGTTTTGCACACGTGTATATATGGGCAGTTTTGCACAGACAAATAAGCCCCAGCGATAATTTCATTTTTCGTCAATTATTTCAATAGGATTCTTCAAAAGATGTTTCTGTTAAAGTCTTGATTTATTGCCAAAAATTTTACAGTGAGTGTTCTTTTTCAATTATTCCACATTTTTCGCAATTCTGGGTTTGAGGAAAAATTTGGAAACACTGTATTCTTGATGCTCAGAACATTCCAATAAGAAGGGATCCTTTCGTCAAAAAATTGTCAAACGTTATTTGGTCAAATTGCCAACATACATGAAGGCAAAAATTGAATTTTTTTGGCGAGAAACCGAATCAACAAGTTATCGTTATCCCTACAATCGTAATCGTAAAAAAAAGCTATCGTTATTAAAATAAAATCATTCAATCATGATGTACACTAACTTGTAAGTGGCAAAAAATGAAGTAGAGATAATGTAATTGTATTCTAATATGTGCTGAAATGAGATAAACCTTGCAATTCTTGAAATATTCACGCATAAATTTCCATCAACAAGTTTCAGTGGCATTCAGGAATTTTGGAGTTTAACTAATCATCGGAATAATTCGCACAAAAAAAAGGAAAAAAAGGTTTTCAGACGCAAATGATAGAAAGGAACTAGAATAGATTGATGCCGTAATTTTCCATGATGACGTTGGGTCAGTAAATTTTATTTTGCGCAAACGTTTTCCCAAGTTGAAAATAAGACTAAAACAAATGAATGAACAGAGCAACAAGAACTGTTTCCATTTCTGATATTCTACTGAAGTCCAAGATTTCCTGCGTTTATTTTGAACTTCATTTGAAGCTATACGAAGCCATTGCGATCAACTCCTCGCGATCCACGATCAATTTATAAAAATGTCATTTTTGATTCACGGTAAATTGCATAAAACTACAGTAGTTGCCAAATTTCTGTTTATTTTTTCTTCGCAGGAGGATTGATCATCGGAATGAATGGACAGAAAGCCGGTGGAGGCATTGTTCAAGGTTTCGTGCTAAACCCGAAATCCCGTCAAGAAAAAACCATGATTGTATCAACTTTCGGAGCCCAACGGCTGAAAGAACCGCATGATGTGAAAATTAGCGATGATGGGAAAACCATTTACGTCGCAGAAACGCGTCCTCATCGTATTTCAAAATATGTTCTCACTTGAGCTTGACTTTCAGCTTTATTGTTTAAAAAAAAAACAACCCAACTGCTGTGCGTTCACGATGACAAAAAAGAAAAGAAAAATACACCTGCTGGGCTCTAACTCATTCAGTATTTTTCAAGCTGACGTCTATATTAATGAGATGTGATCCAATTATTCGTCTGCGATGTAATTTTTTTTAATTATTAAGAGAAATAATAATGCCAGTGTGGGGAAAAGATTACAGAGGAATTTCTTTTTACCACACAAAAGGTGAAAGGATTGAGATGTACAAACTTTGTGGAATAGGTCAGATGATTGGAGAGAAAATGAAAGACAATTCAATCAGCCAGGCTGTGGCTGGGACTTATCATCCTATTATAAGTTGATGTATTATTCAAGACAAGATAGATAAGACAGATCAGAACAACTGAGATTTCTTCACAAGTACAAGAATACCAATTTCAGAATTTGAGTCTGATAGGTTTGATTTTGCACACAAGGTCTCCAGAGATCTATACATGGTCTGAGAGTTCAACGCAGAGTGAAATATTTGTGGTTTTTGGTTGACCGCTACAACTTTTGGGATTAGAGGATGAAGGCCGGATTTGGCCACTTTCATTCCTTCCTTTGGAAAATAGGAAAACTGTCCTTGAGAGAGCCTGGGAACCAAACCTGGGTTCGGTTCTCAGGCTCGAAAAAATGCGTCAATAATTTTGTCTGGTGCCTCGAGAAATTAGTACAAAAATTACTTGGTTTGGATTTTTCCTGACAGCCAGTAATGGTACACAAATTTAATGCGTGATACTGTATTCGGAAAGTTTGAAAACGATTTTACAACGTGAAAGAGATAAATTTCCACACCGCGATTTTTTTTAGAGTTTGATGAACGTGGTATGAAAATTAACACTATCCATCTAAACGGAACTGCACAATAAACCTAAACCTTATTGTGCAAAATTTAAGTCATTAAAACACAAATTTGCTATGTAGACTGTGGTGAGCAGAATCTTCCGCAGCTGAGCGCAAAATTCCGTTTTCAATTGCGCGCGCCCATAATGAGCCAAAAAGTTTGCGAACCACGGACCAGAAAAGGTCGATATGCCCCATATTCGTCAGCGAGGAAGATAAATAGAGAATTATAACAGGAAGAACTGCGTGTATTTCACCCGTTCACAATTAATTGCGCTTGATGGCAGGAAAGGATGCAAAAATCTAGAGCAACTCTCTTATTATTCCCGAGCCCCCGATGATGTACCAACAGTCAGGAAATGGCATCACTTCCACCGGATATTCAACAAAAGATACGGATCTCCGCATCAGCCCGAAAGATAGAAAAATAAATAAAAAAGACTATAATGATTCACAAAGCCTGTGTGATGCTGATAAACTGATGATGAATGTACGCATGCACGAACCAGTCATGGACTCTTTGTTGCATGAGTTCAACTTCAAAACAGTTCATCACATATGCCTCTATTAATATACTGTATGCAGGTTAAATCTTGCTGCGATGAACAAGGGAAAAATAATAACGCAAGAATGTGTTTTGTACACGTATTAAGATTCCGATCAAGAAATACATTTTTAATCTGAAATTCAAGATAACTATACCGCCAATTAAACTTTCATTTTTCAGGACAAATTAACATGCATGAATAAAGCAGCAAAGTTTTTCAGCAGTGTAAAAAACATTCCTCACAACCAAAGATCCACGTGGATGATTCGGCTTATGGACACATTGTCAACTAAAAAAAAAGAAAAAAATCTGCCACATTATCCGGACAATGTCTCAAAACATTCTCAAAGAAGGAAAAAGTTCAAAATGTTTTCAATCTCCTAAAAAGTCAGCTATAATCCTTATGGACAAATATAAAAAAAAAAACCATTTAGTGTAGTACCGCGTACACGCACTTGAAATTAGACACAACCTTGGTTTTTTTGGCACAAAATTCACCCAAAAAAGTATTTCATTGTCCTCATAAGACCTGGAACCCGATTTTCGTTGGCTGAAAATTGAAAATTGTTTACGAAATAAAAATTTGTGAAAAACAACCTTATGATTAAACAAAATAACACGATGAATTGCATTTTCAAGGAAAAGTGTGCATTGTTCTTAGATACATTGATAATGTCATAAGATTAAGTAAAAAGTTTTATATCGTCCGATAAAAACTCGTGGGCTTAAGTTCCTAAAAAGTAGTCGACATGTAAGGTACCTAATGGCGTTTAAACACCCAAAACCAACGAAGAACGCTGCTTTTTATACCAAAAGGCAGATTTGATGTGATATTTAGAAGAAAAAATCGATTCCTTTGCTCTTATACAATGAATGAAAGGAAAACTGAAGAAAATGAAAAATGAAAATTCTGTAATGAAAAGTGAAGTTTGATAGCATTAGATTTCTCGGGTATCGTGTCATTAACTTTTAGAACAGGAACTTCGAAACTATACAGGTTGTACTGCTGATGGAGATTTCATTATAACTGGAATTCAATCCGTGCTGTAGACATTCAGCGCTGAAACCAAAATATCGTTATCTCTTTTATTTATTCTGGGAACAGCGGAAAATGGACGAATGTTGACTTTTTTCCTTGGAACACTTCGTGACATCGCCCGTCGGTATAATTGATATCAATGGATACCAGGAATAGTTCACTGCCGCATATAATTTCGTGAAAAAAAAATGTGGTGCAATGAATGTCCTGTGACACTTTTCGAGCTGTCGAATTGTCAAAAAAAGTTTGAAGGGAATTTTATTGTTAAGGGGTATCCAAGAGATTTTATTTGTACTATGGTTCCATTCCCGATTAATTATATACTGACCGGACTGCTTCAAAATCTTTAGTCACTCAAAAACTTTAGTATTGGTATGTTGATACTTCATTCAATTTTAAGTTACGTGTTTTATTTAGAAAAGGTCTTTTTCCTTCGATGTATCTTTATATGGTTTAGTGTTTCCTTTTTTCAACATTTAGGGGAACGATTATGCTACCTGGACATGGGATTAATTCAATAAATCAACAGCTGCACACTTTTTCCACAGAGGATAAATTCATAAAAATGACAGCCTTGATTTAAAAAAAAATGACCGAGGGACTTGGTTAATATTAAATATAATTACTAATCAAAATTGCAGACTGAAGACGTCTTGAAAATTTTGCAATTTTCACTTTTTATGGTCTTAATTTTTTGGTGGTGAGCTTTCATGCTGTCTTGGCGGGCCAGATGAAAAGCCTCCGCGGGACAGATCTGGCCCGCGGGCCGTATCTTGGGCACCCCTGCTCTATAGTATTGGCATGTTGATACTCCATTCTCAATTTTCAGTTACATGTTTAATTGAGGAATGGTCTTTTTCCTTTTGATTCATCTTTTTATGGTTCAGTGTTTCCTTTTTTCAACATTTAGGGGAACCATTATGCTACCTGGACATGGGATTAATTCAATAAATCAACAGCTGCACACTTTTTCCACAGAGGATAAATTCATAAAAATGACAGCCTTGATTTAAAAAAAAATGACCGAGGGACTTGGTTAATATTGAAAAGTTGTTCCTGGTTTTTTTATGATCAGCATAATGTAGTTTGACCTCAGGTTACCAAAACAGCACATGCGCAGAAGTAGTGACCTTAGTCCAAAAATCTTGAAATCAGCCAATAAGTGAGAAAAATTGGCACTGTAAAACAGATCACCTATACTCCATGAATGAAGGTTAAAAAAACAGAGCTTTTTCTGAGAGCTGTTTTTTTTTTGCCTATAGAGGTGAGAGAAGTGAAAATATTTCTGGACTTGAACTGCATTCACCATTTAATTTATCTTGAAATGCACAGTGAGCAATTTTTTGAAGAAAAATAATTCCTCGCTCTCCTCAGGGGGAAATGAAACATGAAACCAAAGGCTATGTATTTAATTCTTAGAAACTAGAAGTAATAATCACATTTTTTTTCACACTTTGGCTGAACGGTGACTTGCAATTTTCAGAGCACCCAGAAAATGAGGGATTCTCAGAAGAGCTGCTGAATGAGATCCATTCAGGTTTTCCCCAACAGCAGCTCTTATTATATTACATCAGCTGTTTTGAATCCCGAATAGCAGGGCTTCTTTGGGGTTTGTGTTCGCTTCCCATCTTGAATCCACACTGCCTGTCATGGATGCATACACACTCAAGTCATTCCATATCTTAGCTGTTCCAGTAAGAAAACAGACCAGGGATTCCCCTTTATATACAGTAGTTGTTTATATGTGGAAGCCAACGCGCAGCTTTGCCCTGCATGCCCCCATGCGTCAACTGCGCATTGAACTCTATGAGGGCCCAAGGTTTATGTTTTGCTGCTTCCGCACGAGGCATGGTTCTCAGGGTTCACTAAAGTTTAGTATGTGAGGAGGAGAAATAATTTTAAAATCCCTGTGTGGAAATGACTTGGCTTTCAAATGCACACGTTGGATCGACCTGAAGAGTGGAAAATTTGTTCACACTAAAATTTCAAAAACGAAGAAGCTGTAATGAATTGATGAACATTTAAGCCTTTTTTCAAATCTTTCTTGATTGTAAAATTCCATTTTCATGAAAAGCACATCAATGACAAGAAATAATGTATAGGTCCAAGAAATCTGGTAATATATGTTTTGCAGGAAACGCATTCAAATTTTTCAAAAGAAAAACTATAACCACCTATGCTGGAAAAATTCCGCAAAAATATGGTTTATTGCTATAAGATGTTTTTAAAAGTATCCATGTTTACCTTCTGTGTATGTATCATTTTCCTGAAAACTTGTCCATGCATAGCACCTGCACCCAGCAGTTATTGATCATGAAAATAAAAATTTTTTTAGCAATAAGTTGTTACAAAATATTCCTGCCATTATTGATGAACATTAACAGGGCTCGTGCAAAAAATTATTTTCATCTGCATATGACAAGCACACCTGATTTCAGAAATTCATTTTTCAAAAAAATGTTACTGGATACACAGTTTTTCATTTGCCACTCATCTGCCATGCTGGATTTGCCACTCTTTGTCAATGCATCAGCTGTGATGGAAATTATTTTCTGAGGTGAAAAGCAGAAGCAAAGTGAACACTATTTTGGGTGCCCCCTATGTGACTGGGTAAGGTGTACTGGGAAAACTCAGCCATGCACTGCGCGGGCCCTTCTCATCATCATGCTGGCCAGACTATAAAAGCCCGCAGCGTCAAATCTTGGGATCGCAATGGCGCAGTGTTGTGGTGCTCAGACACAAGTCTTTATTTGCAGAAAAATCCTGGTTTGAAGAGTGCTTTTGCCCTGTTTTGTGCGGAATTTGTTCATAAAAATCCAATCATTGAAACTTTCAATATATGTTAACCAAATACAGCAGGTGTACTCATCTCTCTCTCTCTCTCTCTCTCTCTCTACAACAAAATTCAAGGGACAAGAAAAATTACAATTTCTTGATGGAATACCCCGAAAATATGGGGAGAAAACCCTATGTGATCAAAAAACAAGTTCTTATGCAGAAAAAGGCAGTGAAAAGATTGTTGAAGAGAGAGAGATAGTCTGCACCTGTTATTTGCTGATGGCCATGATTACATATATGCCTATGTGTGGATGTATATAAGCATCAAACAAAACATCAACTATTCATTGGCCAAGAAATTTGTAAGAAAGTTGACCATTTGTGTTTTGAATAATCATGAATTATACAGTGTCCCCTCAAATCATGTGTGTGACACTGTGATGTGGTGGAGTATGACAAAAGCTCAAATAATTTTAGCAAAAACGCACCAACTCTTCTTTCTGAGAGTTAAAACGGTTCCAAGTTTCTCACAGAACCTTGACATCATGTTAACATGATATCTATGCACAGTATTAAGACGTGTCCACTCGTAATTACATATCTGCCACTTTTGAAGCGTGATTTGAAATTAACCAACTAAAAGAGGCATATGTAGTAGTCATTATAGTCTGAATAAATATAATAACCATGCTCCCACTGTAATTCTTTTCATGAATGAATGAATGAACAGAACACTTTATTTGCTGCTTTTCAGCGTTCACAAGGCACAACCAAGACTCCCGCATCCAAACCCCATCCCCACCCAACCCAACTCCCCCAAAGACATTCAATCACTTTAAAGCAGGAAACAAAGCACAAATTGATGACAAAAATAAAATAGAACACACTCCACAAAATAAAACTGGACATCTTACATGTATGCATGCACCCATCACCCATTTCCCATTCTTTCTTCTTTTCATCTATTTTCTAATCCATCTGCATATTGTGGTAGTGATCAGGTTCCAACTGATACTTGAAAAAATCAGAAAAAACTACAAACTGCTTAAGATAAGTTAACTTCCTGAGTCCTACAGGTGGTACCTTGCCATTGGACCTCCCACAATTTGACCATCCTGCAATTTGATGGTCAAATTTGCTGGGAGGTTGATTTGCAATTTGACCAAGGCCCTGTAATTTGACCCACAGAGTTGGACAACATCAAATACAATTTACTGTATATAGAAAACATTGCATTTGATATTGCTTTGCAATTGGACTATTTTGTAATTTGTCGCTAGTCCAGCAAAGGATTAGGGTCAAATTTTGGAGCACCACCTGTAATATAAATATTTTTTTGGCATCAATATTTGCCACAAGCAAATCCAAATAACATTGCTCGGGGCTGGAACCTAGAAAACAAATTTGTTGTGAAGAAATAATTTTGTAAATTGAGATTTGTTGTGACAAGATGCCTAGCTAATGGCCTGGACAATCTCAGTTTCAATGCATTCTAACTGATATCACTTTTATTTCCATTTATAATTTTGGGAGGTGAAACATTGTTAAGGTGATGAAGAGCATTATTGGCTGATGTACACAAACTCTTATAAAAAAAAATTATTTGCAGCTAAAAAATTCTGCAAAAATAAGGAAGCATATTCCGTATTAAATGGTTATGATGCTAAACTTTTCCTGATAGCTTTATGTTTTTTTTCTTTCTTTCATGTTTTCTCTGTGATACTTATAGATGCATCTGCTGATAAATCAAGTAAAATGATTGATGGTCAAAAGGTAAAAATTAATCATGATTTTCAATAGAAGCAAGTAATCATACATATAATAGAATGCTTTGAGACTCAGTTCCTGATCACATTTTGGACATATCCACATTGGATTTCTCTCACCATTTTTAAAATTGTAATATTACTTCCAAAAATTCTTTATGTTTATTAGTTTGCCTTTCTTGGATTATCTGTGATTTTTGATCATCTGGGTCAAGGCAACTGTTCCTTATTTAAAAAATAGAATTTGACACGCAGTTCTTGAATATTTTTCTCAGGCTAATCGTCACAATTGAAAATCATGACTTACATTATTCTTAAATTAGCCTGACCTGAGGAAATAAATGGAATGTTTTAATCACCTTTGATGGTTCAAAGAACCCATTCAACTATATAATCCAAGTTTTATCTGATTTCCTTCATCACAGTAAAATTCTCATCTCCAAGCAGAGTCAGAAAGTCGGATATGGAATGACTGTCATCCCACATGATAGGCATCCTTAAAAACAAAGTCCCACAGCAACAAAGCATTCCAAAATGGTCCTATCAGATCCAAAACCAGTTTTACTTAATGCCTGCGTCATAAAACCCCCTCAAATCAGATCCCAAGAACCAGTTTTCATGATTCTTTGTATCCATTGGCATCCCAAATTCTATTTTTATGCATCACTGCTTCACTCATGAGCCTTGGAATCCTCAAAATCAAAGCTGATGTTATTACTGACCCTACATTTGAACCAGTTAATAGAGATTTTACAAAACACTTGGGTTTATTTTTTTGAGAGGGTAATTCTTCTGATGTCATTGATTGCGTGCTGGATACTGGATTACCATAGCATATTGTGTTGCCTTGAAATAGTATTCCACGAAATATTTAAACGGCAAACAGTGGGGAAATTTTTGTGTTGACGCAATGGTGGGCGACTCATTGCAAGTCAGCAGCCACGCACACACAGCTGTTGCTGTACTGCACAACAGGATAATTCATCCAGTGTATTGCAGTGTCCATGAAGGACAAGTCACTTTCACACAGGGAATGGAGAAAAGGGTGATTTACAAGGGAATTCACCTGCACAGACCTTATTATACTATTGTATTAGGGTTTGAATTGAAAACCTTGGTTATTATGAAAAGCTTGCCATTAAGCAAACAAACTACTGGCTCTACACTGCAGGGACCTTAATGCATACTTTTCAATGAACATTTGTAAGCTCCATGCTTTTGGTCAAACCTGAAAAATAAAACAAACTACAGCAACCGTTTATGCATAGAACTTATTCAACTAGCTCCACTTTTTCCATGAACTTCAATGTTGAAGAAATTATTTAGTGTTGAATGATCCAAAGTAGGATTTCAATTTGAAAATGATGGATGGTCCCTTATCAGATTGAGGTGTTTTGATTTATTCCTAAAAATTCCTTTTGCACAAGCTTTTATTTTTCCTGGAACTGATACAACTGTATTTACTTGAGTATACCAATTGCAACTTGTTTTCAAAAATGATGAAAAAAAAAATTGGGGCTGCGCATCTGAGGCATGAGTGTAAATTGTTTAAAAAAATTGAAGTTCAACTTTTTCATTGTATTTGATTCCAGTGGGGCATTAAAAATATTAAAAAACTCCATGTATTGCAAGAAAAATCAAAGAATTATTGAAATTTAGGATAATTTAAAGTTTAAATTTAAATTTGGGTTTCCTTGTGTCATGAATGCAGAAAATATCATTGCCACAAATCCATTTGTACTATAGTAAAATAGGTCTGTTAAAATGAAAGATTTTTCATGAAGGAACAGAAATAACATTTCAGCTTTGAAGCAGGAACCTGATAAATGAATTTTTTGTTATCAATTACAGTATTTGGTATAATGAGATTTGTCCTAACAAAATTCCAGTGCATTGCATTTTTAAAGTCAATAAAAATGAGGTGCGCATCTTACTGGAGAACACAACTTTAGAAAACATGGTGACTGGAAAAACGCTGGTGCAGGTCTTATACTCAAGGGTGCATGATACAGTTGGTACCTTGCAATTCAACATCCCACAATTCAATGGTCAAATTTGCAGGGATGAATGACTTGCACTTTGACCCTTGCCCTGCAATTCAACCTGCTTTTTCAATTTTTTTTGCATTTTTGGAATTATATTCTGAATTTTATTGAATGTCTTGCAATTCAACTGATTTGCATTTTGACCCTAGTTTGGCCAGGAATTAGGGTTGAATTGCAAGGTACCACCTGTACTTGAGCAAATATCATTTAATATAATTTAACTCCTGCAAGGAACAACCATGCAGTTGGATGTTGCTAAATTTATTTTGAAGGAGCTGTAATTAAACAAATTCAAAAAGGTATTTAAAAACGTATATCAATGTAAACCCCTGTCCAACCAGGACATTCTTTAAAAAGTACACTTTTCCTGCACTTCCTTGCTTCGGTCCACTCCTCGGTGACCGCAGCAGTCTCACATAAATCTGGATGAGACAACAGAAATAAAAGGAGCAAGGAATTGAGGCGTATTTCGCGTCCAGGGATTCTTGCGAAAATTTCGTTTTAGTCTCTTTTTCTAATTGTTCCCCTAACTATTTTATTTTTCATGGCGTCGCGTGGAAGGTTTTTATTTGCGAAAGCTGCGGAAATGCAGTTCATAGACGTGCTGTTGGTAACGCTGGTGGGAGTGGGTCTCACAGCAGGGACGACATTCTCTGGAGTCGGCACCACCACTGGTGAGCACTATACTGATCATATTAGCCTCATATGTGCAGAAAAATCGCATTAAAAGAAAGCCATATAGTGACCAGGAAATATAGGCTTTGTCATGAGTAATTGCTCAAGAGAAATTCTAATGGTATTGTGACAAATGGGAAGCAAATGAAAAAAATTAATTTGCTGTGAGCATTAATTATTTTATCCTCAGGAGGTTATAATACTTATGTACATAGCATTTGGTACCATAAATATCTAGTCCTCAAATGTACCCCAACTTTAATTGTAATCAAGCTTAACAGAGTATAGCTCGTACATCCAATTGAAAGTTGTATCAATGAGTAGCCGGGTTTTAAATAGAAGATGGTCTTCAAAAGGAATTTTGTACACTGTAACCCTACTATTACAAGAAGAATTTTTGTATACTTTTCTATAGGTACACTTGCAAACTTTCAAACGTTATTACTGAGTGCTTTTGAAGATTTCTTTTAATGGCATTCCTTCAACTCATTTATGAAGCAATTCAAGGCCCAGAATATTGCCATTCACAATTTCCTGTATTTCATGTTTTTTCCAAGAATTTAGGCTTATTTCCCCAACTAGAATCTTTTTTTGACCCCTTGAAATTTAACCAGGAAAGGGACATCTGTATTTACATCAAAGGTCCAACTAATATAAATACTGTATGTAGAAAGTAATATTAATTAATAGTTTATTCGAGTATAGAGTGTGTATATAGAACTTGGCAGATTAAAAATACCATATCTAGATGACCTTCTTGTTGTTCTACAAATTTCAAAGGCCAGTGTTATCCAGGGCATCTATGGCCTGATCCATCATTAGCAGCCTGTGAAAGCGTTCATTCTGGATGTGATCGCTTCAACAGATTTGACTTTAAAACCGAATCTGTTGGTTCATTTGAAAAATTACGGTAGATACTGTACAGTATTAAATTGTCAGCACAGTTTCCTCTTTTTCAAAATGTTGATACTAAAACTCTGACTGCAGTTCTTGAATTTTTGCGCATGAGCTATCACTGTATTCAACAGCTTTTATTCAAACTCCCTTCATTTAATTTTATTCAATATTTGATTTGATGAAAATTCTCAGTATGATAAACAGTATTTTTGTATGTTTCTATTGCTGCCAGAACATGGCGTCATAGAACCCCCTCTGTCACGATCAAGTCCTATACTCGATTATTTTGCAAAAACAAATTACTGCAGAATCTGGAAAACAAGCGGAAGCAGATATTTGCACACTTTCTCCAATGGCGCCGAATGAGACCAAGTCTTGCCTGGCATTCTTAGTCAAGTACACGTACAATGCTACGGAAGGCAAGTGCATGACCTATGTTTATGGCGGCTGTGGCGGCACTGCGAATCTTTTTGATAGTGAAGCCCAGTGCATTGCCGCCTGCCCGAAGAAGGACGCCATTCTTCAAGGTTTGTGATTCATATATGCATCATTCATGCATGCGGAGATTTTCCGTGAAACACCGAATCAATCAACTTGTTTATTTGCTTTTGTATGACTAATTTTTATCTTATTATCCATTCCAGATAGTGTAGACGAAGGTACAGAAAGCAAGGATTCAAAAGAAGCATGCAACCAGCCACTTTCCTCGGGTCCTTGTTTTGGGTTCTTCCGAAAGTTTGGTTTCAATTCGGTGAGAGAACGATCACATATACTGTATATTCGTAATCTCGTATATATACTGTATATGTTCTCATATCGACGATTTAACATTAATTGATTGTTGGTAGAAGGAAATAATTTCGAGATACAATTCAAAGATTTGCATGATCTTCAATGTCTCAATTTTTTTAGCTTGAGAAAAAGTAGAGAAAAAGATACGTAGAATTTTTTTTCAAAGCTCACCCGGATGTTTTACTTGAAAATGTAATTTTCTTCAATTTTGAGAAGCATTTTGCGCATCTTCATGAAATCATGTTTCTCCTGGTGATGATTCTTCAATGCATTACTTCCGCATTCAGGACATCTTAAACGGTGTTCTTTACACATTTTGGATGGATCCGGATGACAATTGAAAATAAATTAAAAGTATGTCACTGCCAACAAATCTAGGATTTTCAAGAAGCAAAAACCATCACAAATACCTAAATATATACGGTTCACACAGGGATAGTTCAGTTTGATTTATTCAAATATTTATGTACAATAAATTTATTTTTGCAGGAAACTGGCAGATGTGAGTGGTTTGTTTACGGAGGATGTCAAGGCAATGCCAACAATTTCAATTCCGCCAGGAAATGCCAAGACACTTGTGGAGGTTCAGAGCCTCTAACAGGCTAGTATTAAACTCTCATCGAAGTATACAGTGTATTAAAATATATACCGTAATACTGTGTTTTTTGACACACATCTAAAAGTGACACTCTTTTTCTTAACGCTAACCTTGAACACCCCTGTAATAGTTCGCTTTTTGACGTTTGGGCAGATGCTTTCTCCTCTTACGACGGGCTGCTCTAAGCTTACGGCACTGTTTGTGATTAATTTTTGCATTAATTTATTGAACACCGGCTTTTAAAATTATGAAATACAGTACATTACAAAAGAAAACTTTCAGAGCTTCTCACTCTACTACTTAATCGTTAACACTCAAACACTGCGTCGCAAAACTTTCCTTCACTTTCTGCTCAACAATACGTTTAAGTGGGAACGGAGGTTGTTCAAGTCGTAGGACAATTGAATAAACCAAAGTACAGTCAACCTCCGCACAACATACATCCCACACAACAGACCACATGTGGAGGAAGTCTTTCCTCTCGCCTAACAGACAAATTCACACATAAACAGACATCAGTTTGTATAGAAGTTTGTGCCACCAGTGGACATGAGTCCCTCTTTGCTTCCCAACTGAATTCGCATAACATACTTTTCACATAACAGACTATAATCTGTTTTGCAAATCAAGTTTGTTGTGTGGCGGTTGGCTGTAATTTAGTAGTTTAAATACCAGAAAATCACCAATTTCAATTTCCTACACAGCAATTCTTCAATTATTTTCCCCAGAAAAATTCTGTTCTGTACTGTACTTATTTTCCTTATCTCGAAAACTTTCGAAGTGTGAAAATGTTTTAACCCTTCTGAGCTCATTTTAGAGAGATTCTACAGAAAATACTTACCTGTCCAAGCGTTTAAATAATTGAGCAGAGAAATCAATCATTGAATTGCTGCCCATCTGACTCAAGAATCAAGATCGAGGGTTATAATATTTCTTTCGAAAGTTTGTTGATTTCATTTCTCGAATATAAATGTGGAAAAAATGAATTAAGAATCTCCCGAAAGCGGAAAATGCTCCTGCATCTGCTGATTCAATGAATCGCAGATAACCTCAATCAAGTTCAGTTGCCGTGATATTGTCAATGAAATTTTTGAATTTCATTTCTGATATGAATAAAAAAAGAAATCGAAATTTACTTTGAAGCGAAAATGCCCCTGTGTCTGCAAATGCAGTGAATTTCAGATCGCCTGAATAAAGTGAAACTCACGTAATATTGTCCTTGAAATTTGTGAATTTCTTCTTGGAGTAAATAAAAAAAAATCAAAATTTGTCTTGCAGCGGAAAATGCTCCTACATCCGAGCCCTCATGCAGGTACAAGGGCAAAACGTACTCAATTTCAGAACCCATGCCGGAAGTCACAGAACATGAACCTTGTCTCGCTTCGTGCTTCTGTAGTGCTGGCTACCCAGATCCTGGTTCTGCCAAGGTATACGATGAATAATTTAGGGAGAAAAAAAACAAACTGATTTGAAAACCGCATTTCCTGATGCTTACTGGCCTTGAATAACTAGTGAACGTCCGTTGAACACGGGTACACCTTACGGGGCTGAACAAGCCTGGGGGTGAAGTCGTCCCGACGTCTTCCTAGATGCTAAGATACTTCTGAACGACGAGTAGTAGGTCCAAATGCAGTGAGTCTATATGGAATGAAAAAAAGAAGAATTGGCAACTCTGATCTTTTCGTAAAATTGAGTCAAATACGCCGACACTATCGATTGTGAAATATTCCAGCATTATCATGACGGCTGAAAAATTTATATTTCCCCTCAGAAATCACGCAGCACTGATTCTACTTTTGCAATCGCATTAGCTTGCAGGGTAATCAGTGAAACAGAAATGGTTATATTCGAATTATGTGTAAAATTTTGATGACTTCCAGGAACCTTCAAAATTACGTGTTTGAACGAAATATTCATTCGCCATGAAACTGCTATAAAATTTTGAAAGTCGTTTTCAAAAATCTGTGATTAAATTCGCATTTTTTTCTGGCCATAACATAAAATAATCAGTATTAACAATTCCCGTGCGGAATTATCCTAAAACTTTGTTTCGCCAAAAATTTATTTTCCAATAAAGAAAGAGAAATCTGCACACCAAAGTATTTTCGAGGAAATTATTTTTTTCAGTAATTGTGTGTATTGAGAAGAGGTCATCTTTGAGCAAACTTTAAAGAGAGAACTTCTATTTATTTTAAAACAACCTTTTAAGAAGATTTACACTTCCTTTGTGTTCTTCTTGATGGAACTAAAACAACACTACTTACCATTTTTATACGCAAAAAATAATAATATAGCCATGTGCCTGTGGTGTTTTTGCTGGACATTTTGAAAGTCACTTTACAAGGAATAATTCATGGTTTTGGAATTCCATCTGTATCAAAAATAACTGTTGTTTGGACTACTTGAAAAAGGTACTGCAGTGTTTCTGTCGGATCATTTCCATGTGAAAAACCTGCTCAAGTTATGTGTCACTGTTCAAAAGAATGCACAGAATTTATACTGAAAAACTAAATAATATCTAAATATTCTCTAAAACTTCTATAGGGAAAATGGAATAGAATTTATTGCTTGAATTTTTTTCCCACAAATTCTTGAAATGCTATCAATGTACTGTACTTTTTACCTTCCTCTATAGTGCATACAGTGTCAGAAAATACATTCTACCCTTGCTTATTGTTTTTAGTTGGTGCAGAGGGAAAAAATGTTAGCTAAGCAAGGTCGTCTCTCCCTT